>CM076580.1:134035937-134123789 GCA_034641835.2 Pinus albicaulis | reverse complement strand
AAAAAAATCACTACCTTTGTCTTGCTAGCCCCCTATGAAATTTTTTTGACAAGCAAACAAGGGGCTAAATGTTTCTAAGCCTTCAAGGAATGCATTTCCTCTGAAAACACATCATCCTTGAAGCCTCCTTGTGCCTTTTTTTCCTTTGATTAAATCCCCTCTACTGTTTCCATCCAAAAATTCTCACTGATTGTAAAAAAATGTGCTCCAAAAGGCCTCCATTTGCCCCTTGTATCCCTGCAGAATATCCCATTTTAATTCTTGTTCCCCTTTGTCAAAGTCCCCCTTTTTTACTCCAGAAATCCCTCCCAAAATCCCCTAAACCACCCATTTCCCCTTTAGAACCAAGTGAGGTCCCCTCATTTGAGTTTAAACTCCTTTTTTACCTCTATCGAATTCCTCTTTTAGCCTTAAAACCCCTCCCTTTTGGCTAAAAACCACTCTTTTCATATATAATGGCTTAGCCCTTTCTGGCCAGCCCCTTAATCACTTCCCATATGCCCCGAGCACGAAGACCAAGTGCTAAGGCCTTGGCGCTAATTGAAATCGCAGAATTTCGGTGAGCACATTTCTGTGTTATACGAAGTAATCCCGATGCGATTGGGTGTGGTCTGTATCCCCGTGCCGCAATCTCCACCATCGATCTTATTAAGATCGGATGACCAACGTCGAATGCGATCGCAACTCTTAAAAATTTCCGCCCACTGCATCCCGCGATTGCGATCCACCAATGATAATCCCCGCCATCGATTTCCCCTTTAATCCGACGACCCTCGCTTCCCCACTCCGATCGCAATCGCAACTTCCAAGCGATGCCACCCTCCGCCCTTTGATCCCCCAATTATAATCTCCACCGTCGATCCAAATTTTAATTCAACAGCTGGTGCTCAATCGCACCATCGTTCATCGGAGTGTCGACCCTCCCTTTTCCCCCCTTCGATTGGATCGCAGCCGTCGATCTCCTCCTAAGATCCGACGGTCCTAAATGACTCGCCCTCCACCCATGCTGGGTCCCACCACGCACAACCAGTTCCATTGCATTTTCATTCATTTCTTTGCATTCCGTTGAAGTCCAACTTCCACGGTTTACATTAAAGGTTTAATGTTTTACATTAAAGTTTATGCATTTCTCCTTCGAAACCCCATCAGTCGTAGTCTACAACATATTTCTGCATTTTCCACCTTGGCTTCATCTGAAACCGCCATTTTTGCTCACCGCTGCGCTGCCATCTTCACAACTCTCCACTATATCCACCCTCCCGTGCATGGATTTCTTAACAAAGTTGTGTGTTTTGCATGATACAGGAGGTGAACGCCGCCATGGTACACAGTCACCGTTACAGTGGTGCATAATGAAAGAAAGACCATTTTAGAGCCTGGCAAGGTGCTGGAGCGCAATTTTCATTAAAAATACAGAGTTTTACAGTGTGAAACCTTTCCGCTGCCATCAAAACTCATATTTCACTGACAGAGATAGTCGAAACGGCAAAGAGTATCAGTACAGAGTTAAGGAGTTCTAATGCACATTATTAAAAATATTAAGCCTTAATTCAGAGTCTTAAAGGCCAGGTACCAGATTGAAGACCTCATAAATCACACAGAAGGCCTAGCACACAGAAACAATATCATCAATGGTTACACATCAACAGAAGTCTCCCCCCAAGAAAGGACACAGTACTTGTACTGTTTTAAGTCTACATTAAGCCCATGAGAAGTTTTCCTCCCTGACAACAGTCCTAATGCTACCAGAGCATTTGTTACACAGTATGGCAGTCCTCACAGTCACTTATCTACCTTTTTGTTTATTTTCCAGAGTACCGCAGTGGCGCTATGGAAAAGTACATTAGAGACATACCTAGAGTAAAGTTCAGCCTGACGAAGACTACTCTTTCATCCAAAGGAGTACTGAGGATAAATGCACAGAATTTAAAACAGAATGGGGCCTTGGCCCTCCTCCTCTTCTGAGTTTTAATGCTGCATTTAGTTTTCCCTCTACCTCCCCTACTCCTCTTCAGCTATAAATTCATGAAGGAACTCATTGTAATGTTTGTTGATTGGATATTTGAGAATTGCAAGTTGTTTCCTAAGAGACATGTTCTCTGTGTAAAGTTGTAAGAAAGGCTAAGGAAGATGTTTTCAGACTGAACACCAAGTCGTTGGCAATGTTGTATTTGACTGGTGTTGCTCTTTAATATGACAAGCACATTTCTTTGGATCCTGATTTAAAGCAGCGGTGATGTTTTTCTATCTCTGTATATTGTTTTTAACTGTGTAGTTCATTTCATTTCATTTCTACTGGCTCGCATCAGAAATCTGGCATAGGATTTACCCTTTTTAGGTACCCTATGTTTCTGCTCTCCTTGACTTCAATGTTTTCTTCTTTATGTGTTATCTGAGGACTGATTTCAAGCTAATTTAACCAGTGTAGTGGTCTTATATATCGCTAGCTGATGTACGGATTAATGAAATCTGTCTTTAGATGTTCTTGTTAGGATTTAATTGAATGAATTAGGAACACTGGGAGGTCTAGAACTCCGTCTCTGTCTCACTAGGATCCTTTTCAACTAATTGAATCCTTCTAAGATCCCTCAAGCTGGAGGCCAAAGCATTGAGAGTTCAAAGTCTCTCTCTGATCTCAGGTTTTCAACTTTTTGTTCTAAATCTTTAATGTTTCCTTGTCTGAAGAGTTAGCCTTTAGGGTTTTGGATCACAGGTTGTCCAATGGCACGTCCTGTCCCTGGATCTGATTCCTAAAGGTCACTTTGGAGGTTTCCATGCTTTCACCTTCCCTCTCACCTTTTCATGCCACACTATCATCTTTAAGATCCAATGCTTTAGATGACTAGCCCAGCTGAAAGCCTGAACCCTTTCTTGACTCCATTGCCCAATGGTCTTGTGTATTCTTTGAAAATCATTCCTCCTTTGCCTAAAATCCTCTTTGCTCACCCTTGTCTTATATTGAACCCTTATTTCCTGATTCCCAACAACCAAACATACATCAAACAAACAAACCCCGAGCCTTATAACTAGCCTAACATCTTAGCTCTTGAGCTTCAAAGACATAAAATCTTTGCTTATATAGAGAGATCCCTCTCTGGACCCAGGAGGGATAGATCGTGAGGTCTGAAAGTGGTTCTGATGTTGTCTCATCTTTTGGTCTTGCCAATCGAGCCAAAATATGGGAACCCCAACATAATGGCGACCATACTGGGGATATCTGAGAGTCTATACCAGATAACATTTGTCTGTCTCCCATTGTCGTCACCAACATAATGGTGACTCCACTAGGAAATTTCTGAGTATTCATCTCACTACATCACAAGAGCCTCAGAAACCTACAATCTCTGGTTAGGTTGGCAGTGAAAACACTCCTATTCACAAATCAACTTCTATACCATTTGTTGTGTTTTCTCTCACACTCTTAGACAGAGTCTGGAAAGGGCCAGGTAGCCTCTAGATCTCACTCTCTTTCAGAAGTGACATATCTGGTAAATTCCCTCCCAGTCCATCTCTAGTTAGAGTTTGCTGTGTTTAAGGATTTCCCTAAAAAGGACATTACAGAAACACTGTGGTGGACAGTATACCCTCTTGAAACATCCTAAACCTTCCACCTGGCGACTCCATAGCTCCTAAATGATTAAAAGACTCCACTGGTGATTAGTAGGCCTGCTGATTGTCTTGGTTCACATAAGACTCCACTGGGGGACCAGCCTCCATAACAACATCAGCCATAATAGAAAGTAACAAGTAGGGTTAAGCTGCTTGGTTGGAAAACAACATTCTGGCTTCAAGAACCATTCACAAAAGAGCTTATCCCAACCCAAACCCTTCTGAAATAGTTGACAACATTGAGAGCATCCTTAAGATATCTACTGCACCTATAAGACCAACTATTTCTAGCCACATCCATAGAGCTAACTCAGCACCGGAAGACTTTATAGCTCTATCAGTCTCACCTTTTGACCTAGACCTACCAAACAGATTAATTAGAACTAGGTCATTCAGTGTTTTAGACCAGCCAGACCTTGAGCTTCCCAGTTCACCACCTCACAGTGTCAACACTTTAGGGACAGAGAGACCCCTCCATCCACACCTCTTGATATCCACTTCATTCAAAACTTGGGGCTCTACTACCGTAAGTATGCTCAACAGACTTCTGCTGGTCCTAATATTCCTCTCATCCATATACCAGCTACTCAAGCCAACCCTTTACCTCATCAAAACATCATCATGGCAGCCTGGTATGCACCTCTGGTTTTACCCCAGCCTCTAGTACCCTTACCAATGATTATCAATCAAAGATCCCACACTTCACTGCAAAAGAATCTACCACAGCTTAGCATCATGTAGATAGGATGTAATATTCTTTTGACTACATGGAAATAGATGATGATACAGTCAAAATGAGAATCTTTGCACAGAGCTTAGGAGGTGATGTGAAGAAATGGTTCAAAGTCCTACCTCCTAATAGTATCCAAGACCTTCCAACCTTATATCAGACCTTCATAAACAAATGGGAAGTTAAGGCAAACCCTCTCCAAATCCTATCAGAATACAAGAATCTTAAGAGAAATGTAGGAGAGAGTGTCCATGACTACTCTACAAGGTTTAACAGTGTTTACAACGCTCTTCCTCCACACATGAAACCCCCCCAAGTTATGGCTTTAGTAAAATACCCTGAAGGCTTTGATGCTGACATGGCCTACCAGCTTAAGGAGAGAGATTACAACACATTGGAGGACATGCAAAAAGGAGCAGTGAGTGTAGAGGCTAACCTAATTGAGAAGAGAGCCAGAATGAGGGCTGAGAAAAGGGTAACATATAGAGATGACAATGTAGCTTCCACATCTGACCCCAATTATGACCGTTTATCAAAAAACATGGAAAAGCTATAGCAAATGATGGAAAAAATGGTTGTCACAGTTAGTAACCAAAACAAAAATCAAAATCATAACTAGAACCATAACTTTAGAAGAAACAATGACACTCCTAATAGACAAAGAGAATCAGATCAGCAAGTTATTCCCCCATTCCAAGAGAACTTTCTTGATGAAGATGAGGGAATCATAGAAGAGTCTAAGGGGACCACAATAAACATGTTTGAAATAGAAAACTCAATCCACAACTGTTCCATAGAGGAAGATCAGCCCTCACCCTCTTATTGTGATGAGGAAAGATTAGAATCTGAGGATTACATGTTAGGATTTGAGAATGCCATCATGCAGGTCAGAGAAAAATATGAACTTAGAAGAAAAAAGGGCCTAGACACTTCCAAACCAAAGGCTTCTGAGGTCACCATTAAGAAAAAGCCTGAGAAAACTTCTAAAGTGACTGCTGAAAGTAACAAATCAGTAGTTGAGAGTTCTGTGAAGAACAAAGAAAGAGACAACCAAAACACCGATAAACAAAGTCAACCGACTAGCATCACTAGCACTGCAGTTAGTGCTCCTGATAGAACAGTTCCTGATCCTGTATATAGTGAGAATCAACACAGTGATTCAGCCACTAAGGTAGTGGCTAAAAAAACAAAGTTGAACATTCCAAAGAGTTAGTCCACTTTCAATTTGGAAAGTGAGATTGCAAAAATTAAAATCTCTGTCCCACTCTCTGAGCTGGCCACTCAAGATGTATATAAAGGCCAAATTTTGAAAGCTCTAAATCTAGGGGAAAACAGTGACACTGTAAATTTGAGTGATTATCAACCAGCCCTTTTGTTTGGTCCAAATATAGAAGGGAAGTTTCAGGAAGGGGTAGTACCACCTTTTTATATCAGTCTCAATATCCACGACAAGATCCTCCACAATACAATGCATGACTATGGGGCCTCACACAACCTGATGCCTAAGATAGTTATGGAAAGATTAGGCCTAGAGATAACCCGTCCCTATAAAGACCTATATTCATTTGACTCTAGCAGAGTAAAGTGTCTGGGCCTGATCAAATATTTATGTGTAAGCCTAACCCAGATTCCAGCTAAATGCATGGTCATGGATGTTGTAGTAGCAGATGTGCAACCTAAGTATGCCATGTTGCTGTCAAGGTCATGGGGAGCCAAGCTGCAAGGTACAATGCAGATCTATGGGGCTTATGCCACGATCCCTGTCTTCAGCCAACCTAGAAGACTGTATAGAGAGGCACAAATGAAATTCCTGGTCAGTAGCCCCGAAAAACCTGAAAATTCACCTTTATACTCTGTACACACGGATCTTGACTCCTTCATCCTTTGCGATGATGAATCTTTGGAGGAGTTAGGATTCAAAAACAGAGATACACACAATGAAACAGAGCCCATGGACTTTAACATAATGGCTACTCTAGACCCTAAAGAAGAAGATGCAGAAACCTATGGGAAGTGCACCAAAAACGAAACTCAAAGTGAACCAGAAACAGAATGCAGTCAACTGATTAGTCACCCTTCAAAAGTTCCTAAACCACACCAAAAACGAAATGATGTTAAGCCCGAGAGTGAACCTTTATGGGAAATAAATTTCGATGGGTCATGCACCAAGAGAACTGCAGGGGCAGGAGTGTGGATACATAACACAGAGAGTGACTACCCAGAGAACCATGCCTGTAACCTAAAATTCAAATGCACAAACAATATCACAGAATATGAGGCTCTTATCCTAGGCTTGAATCTATTGAGAAAATTAGGAGCCCGTAGGATAACTGTGCATGGGGACTCTGAGTTGATCATTAAACAAGTGAATGGTGAATACACAATGAAACATCCTAGGCTGAGAGCGTACAGGAATGACGCTATGGATTTATTGAAAAACTTTGTAGAATACGAACTGGTGTTTATCCCTAGGAGTCAGAACGCAATTGCAAATGGATTAGCCTGCGTGGCTAGTTCATATCACAAGCCTCCCATTGACCAAAAAATCATCATTCAGACCAAATTCAGACCTGCAATGCCAGACAACGAAAAATATTGGCAGGTTTTTGAAGGAGATAAGCAGATTGAAGATTTCCTGATAGGCAGGAACGAGTTTGAGTTTGAGTTTTCTGATTCAGATTCGAAATTTGATGATAGCTACCTGAGTGAAGAGTCCTCAGACAAGGAAGAACCACCCTGTAACATAGAAATGAACACTTTAGACGGACAGATTGGAAATTCAGCCGAAGAATATAAAAACAAATATGGTGAGGAAATGGAGGTGCTGCAGGCCAAAGATAAGAATATACCCCAAGGTCTAGCACCTTTAGAATACCTTTTTGACTTTGATGATGTAGCAAAAAATCCCACTATAGAACACTCAGATTCTGAGGTTGACAAATGCAATATAGGCACTGAAGATAAGCCCAAGATGGTTAAATTGGCTAAGTCCCTGCCTGCAAACATGAAGAAGAAATACATTGACCTGTTCAAGGAATTCGTTGATGTGTTTGCTTGGAGCTATGAGGACTTAAAGGCCTATGACACAAACATCATATAGCACAAAATACCTCTGAAAGAAAATCAGAACCCCTTCAGACAGAAACTTCGTAGAATAAACCCAAAACAATTACCTGCAGTGGAAAAGGAAATAAAGAAGATGTATGAAGCAGGCATAATAGTTCTTGTTAGGTTCTCTGATTGGGTCTCAAACCTAGTGGCTGTGAGAAAGAAAATAGGGGAGATCAGGCTGTGTATTGATTTCAGGAATATTAATAGAGCCTCACTCAAAGACAATTACCCTTTTCCAAAAATGGAACACATTCTTCAGAAGGTAGTAGGCTCAAAAAGGATCTCCTTGTTAGATGGTTTTTTAGGTTACAACCAAGTTTTAGTAATCCCAAAAGACCAACTCAAGACAGCCTTTACCACTCCATGGGGCACCTTTATGTATGTTAAAATGCCCTTTGGACTGATGAACGCTGGTGCAACCTTCCAAAGAGCAATGGATATAGCTTTTTCAGATGAAATAGGGCTCTTCATTGTCATCTATCTGGATGACATAACAGTCTATTCCAAGACTGAAGAAGAACACCTAGAGCATCTGAGAAGAGTGTTTGAAAAATGTAGAAGGTTCGGTCTGTCATTGAATCCTAAAAAGACTGTGTTTGGGCTGCAAGAAGGTAAGCTTCTTGGCCACATCATATCTGAGAAGGGGATTAGGATAGACCCACAAATAGTTGAGGGAATACTATAAATCACACACCCGAGAAACATCAAGGAGTTACAGTCCTTCATTGGGAAAATCAACTTCCTCAGGAGGTTTATTCCCAACTTAGCTGAACAGCTTAGGAATATGACTAACATGTTGAAGAAAGGTGTAGGAGTTAAATGGACTGTTGAGGCCAAGAAATCTTTTGAATCAGTTACACTTGCACTCACCCAGGCTCCTGTCCTAATCAGCCCAGATTTCTCAAAATATTTCCTGATTTTTTCATTTTCCTCCGAGCATATAGTAGCTGCAGTTCTGCTGCAGAAAAATCCAGAGGGAATGGAATAGCCCATTTCTTTCTTTAGCAAAGCACTAAGGGATGCACCTTTGAAATACAACATAATGGAAAAACAGGCCTATGCCTTGGTAAAGGCCTTCAAAGACTTTAGGGTGTACATACTGCATACCCACACCATAGCCTACATGCCAAATATAGTGGTTAAAGACATCTTGTCCCAAGTCCCAGATGGGAAGAGGGGCAAATGGATTGCTGTGATCTTAGAGTACGACCTTGAGATAAAACCCACCAAACTAATCAAAGGTCAGGGCTTAGCTCAACTAATGGCTAAATCAAATCTACAAGCCCTTGAAATTAACATGGTAAATGCCTTGGATGAGCAGCAGGGATTGCCTGATCCCATTGTTGAGGGGAAGTTTCAGAGCTCTCCTTGGTATTCTGACATTCTGTATGTGCTTACACACCTTAATGCCCCTCCTGAACTATCAAAGACCAAGGAAAAATTCTTAAAGTTAACGGCCAGAAGCTATTGCATAATGAATGTATGCTTATACTAGAAAAATGAAAATGGCCTATTGCTTAAATGTTTGCCTGAGTCTGAAGTAGAAAGGATTAAACAAGAATTCCATGCAGGAGAGTGTGGGGGCCACCTGAACTGGAAAGCCACTGCAAACAAAATACTCAGAGCTGGATACTATTGGCCTACACTCTTCAATGATATCCATAAGATGATAATTGCCTGCCACACATGCCAGATTTTTGAAGGCAAAAGAAAGCTCCTCCCCTTACCTCTACAACCCATCACTGTTGAAGGTCCCTTTATGCAATGGGGCCTAGATTTCATAGGAGAAATTCACCCTGCTTCTTCTGCACAACACAAATGGATCTTAACAGCCACAGACTACTTCAATAAGTGGATAGAGGCCATACCTACTAGGAATGCCACAGATTTAGTCATCATTAGGTTCTTAGAAGGTCATATCCTCTCTCAGTCTGGCTGCCCAAGGAAAATAATCACTGATAATGCTGCTACTTTTGGATCTAAGAAAATGGTTGATTTTTGTCATAGGTATCAAATAGCACTTGGTCATTCAACTGATTATTACCCACAAGGTAATGGCTTTGCTGAATTATCAAACAAGAGCCTGGTGACCATCATCAAAAAGCTGCTGGAAGAGAACAAAAAGTCATGGTTTAACAAGTTAGTGCATGCCCTGTGGGCTGACAGGCTTACAACAAAGAAATCCATTGGCATGTCACCATATCAGCTTGTCTTTGGAACAGAAGCAATGTTTCCTACCATCCTTGGAGTACCAGTGATTAAACTTGTCCAAGAAATCCAGACTGAAGAAGACAACATGGTAAGAAGGATAAACCAAACGATCCATCTCCAGCAAGAAAGGGAGGAGGTCTATAACAGAGCTGTGAAGATTCAGGAAAATATAAATTTGTTTGATAAAAGAACTAAGGCTTTTGATTTCAAAATTAGAGATAAAGTTCTGAAGTGGGACTCGAGGAGAGAGGACAAAGGAAAGCGCGGAAAGTTTGACAGTTTGTGGCAAGGTCCGTACATCATTTAGGCCACTGTGGGTCCCAATGCCTTTTTTCTGCAAGAGATAGATGGTACAAAGCTGTTTGGGGGTCCTGTCAATGGCAAGATGCTCAAACACTACTATTGCTGATTTCCGATTTCCAGTTTCCATTTCCATTGTAAATACCATTGCCGTGTTTTGTTTTCAAGAAAAAGAGAAAAAATTGTTTCAAAAAATAGAAAGGAAGGAGAGGTTCAGACATGCTCAAAACATGAACCTCTAAAGTGCAAATATTGGCTCTAAAATGATCAAAACCTGAGCCAAAGAAGTAAAACAGCTGGTTCTAACATACTTAAAATCTGAACCAGCAAGCAAGAAGAAATGGATAAGCCCTAACATTCCCAAAACTAGAGCTGAATTGAAGAAGAGAAAGTGACTCTAACAAGCTCAAAACTTGAGTCACAAAGAAAGGAAGGATACTTCAGAGCTTTAGATTTCAAGCCTTCAATATTTTGTGTTCAGTTTTCTGCAAAATTCTGTCCATGTGCAACTTTTTTTATGCCCTGGATCCACAGCAAACTAGACTGTCTAATCCTAGTTTGACTGTTTTAAATTCTTGTTGTAGAATATAGAGAACAAATCTGCTGGACAGTTTAATCCCAGCAGGTATTATATTAGGTAGAGAAACATACGAGACCAACAGTATAATCTGGTCTCATGGAGTAATAAGGGTAGAAATAGAATAGGTTTATTCTCCTGTTTATAAAAATAAATGATGTAAAGGGTTTGCAAGTCCAAATGCACCCTAGAAGAAAAAATGCTAGGATTGTAGGATGGGCAGGTAGATTGTTTGGGAGAAGTTTCTTTCCCGAAATGATGTCTTATGATTTGTGGAAGCCGATTCAAGAAATAAAAGGGATGGGTCAAGCACCAGGCATCTGGCCTACACCAATGATCATCTCCTGAATTCTTGACTCCTTCAAGAAGAAGCCATCCCCATGTGGAGCCACTGTTAGCCCCCTATGAATTTTTTTTGACAAGAAAATAGGGGGCTAAATGTTTCTGAGCCTTCAAGGAATGCATTTCCTCTAAAAACACATCATCCTTGAAGCCTCCTTATGCCTTTTTGTCCTTCTATTAAATCCCCTCTGTTGTTTCCATCCAAAAAGTCTCACTGATTGTAAAAAATTGTGCTCCAAAAGGCCTCCATTTGCCCCTTGTATCCCTGCAGAATGTCCCATTTTAACCCTTTTTCCCTTTGTCAAAGTCTGCCTTTTTTACCCTAGAAATCCCTACCAAAATCCCCTAAACCACCCATTTCCCCTTTAGAACCAAGCGAGGTCCCCTCATTTGAGTTTAAACTCCTTTTTTACCTCTATCGAATTCCTCTTTTAGCCTTAAAACCCCTCCTTTTTGGCTAAAAACCACTCTTTTCATGTATAATGGCTTAGCCCTTTCTGGCCAGCCCCTTAATCGCTTCCCATATGCCCCGAGCACTAAGACCAAGTGCTAAGGCCTGGGCGCTAATCACAATCGCAGAATTTCGGTGAGCGCATTTCTGTGTTATACGAAGTAATCCCGATGCGATTGGGTGTGGTCTGTATCCCCGTGTTGCAATCTCCACCGTCAATCTTATTAAGATCAGACGAACAGTGCTGATCGCGATCGCAACTCTTAAACTTTGCCGCCCGCTACACCCCGCGATTGCGATCCACCGATGATAATCCCCGCCGTCGATTTCCCCTTTAATTCGATGGCCCTCACTTCCCCACTCCAATTGCAATCGCAACTTCCAAGAGATGCCACCCTCCACCCTTTGCGATTGCGATCCCCCAATTATAATCTCCACCGTCGATCCAAAGTTTAATCCGATGGCTGGCGCTCAATTGCACCATCATTCATCGGAGTGTCGACCCTCCCTTTTCCCCCCTCCGATTGGATTGCAACTGTCAATCTCCTCCTGAGATCCGACGATCCTAAATGAATTGCCCTCCACTGATGCCGGGTCCCACCACGCACAACCAGTTCCATTGCATTTTCATTCATTTCTTTACATTCCACCGAACTCCAACTTCCGCGGTTTACATTAAAGGTTTAATGTTTTACATTAAAGTTTATGCATTTCTCCTCCGAAACCCCATCAGTCGCAGTCTACACCATATTTCTGCATTTTTCACCTTGGCTTCATCTGAAACTTTTGTTTTCACTCACCGCTATGCTGCCATCTTCACGACTCTCCACTACATCCACCCTCCCGTGCATGGATTTCTTAACAAAGTTGCGTGTTTTGCAGGATACCGGCGGTGAACACTACCATGGTACACAGTCACCGTCACAGTGGCGCAGAATGAAAGAAAGACCATTTTAGAGCCTGGCAAGGTGCTGGAGCGTGATTTTCATTAAAAATACAGAGTTTTACCATGCGAAACCTTTCCGCCGCCATAAAAACTCAGATTTCACTGACAGAGATAGTCGAAACGGCAAAGAGTATCAGTACAGAGTTAAGGAGTTCTAGTGCACATTATTGAAGATATTAAGCCTTAATTCGGAGTCTTAAAGGCCAGGTACCAGATTGAAGACCTCATAAATCACATAGAAGGCCTAGCGCATAGAAACAATATCATCAATGGTTACACATCAGCAGAAGTCTCCCCCCAAGAAAGGACATAGTACTCATACTGTTTTAAGTCTACATTGAGCCCATGAGAAGTTTTCCTCCCTGACAATGGTCCTAATGCTACCAGAGCATTTGTTGCATAGTATGGCAGTCCTCACAGTCACTTATCTACCTTTTTGTTTATTTTCTAGAGTACCGCAGTGGCACTACGACAAAGTACATCAGAGACATACCTGAAGTAAATTTAAGCTTGACGAAGACTACTCTTTCATCCAAAGGAGTACTGAGGATAAATGCACAGAATTTAAAACAGAATGGGGCCTCGGCCCTCCTCCTCTTCTGAGTTTTAATGCTACATTTAGTTTTCCCTCTACCTCCCCTGCTCCTCTTCAGCTATAAATTCATGAAGGAACTCATTGTAATGTTTGTTGATTGGATATCTGAGAATTGCAATTTGTTTCTTTCGAGACATGTTCTCTGTGTAAAGTTGTAAGAAAGGCTGAGGAAGATGTTTTCAGACTGAACACCAAGTTGTTGGCAATGTTGTATTTGACTGGTGTTGCTCTTTAATATGACAAGCACATTTCTTTGGATCCTGATTTAAAGCAGCGGTGATGTTTTTCTATCTCTGTATATTGTTTTTAACTGTGTAGTTCATTTCATTTCATTTCTACTGGCTCGCATCAGAAATTTGGCATAGGATTTACCCTTGTTAGGTACCCTATTTTTTTTCTCTCCTTGCCTTCAATGTTTTCTGCTTTATGTGTTATCTGAGGACTGATTTCAAGCTAATTTAACCAGTGTAGTGGTCTGATATATTGCTAGCTGATGTACGAATTAATGAAATCTGTCTTTAGATGTTCTTTTTAGGATTTAATTGAATGAATTAGGAACACTGGGAGGTCTAGAACTCTGTCTCTATCTCACTAGGATCATTTTCAACTAATTGAATCCTTATAAGATCCCTCAAGCTGGAGGCTGAAGCATTCAGAGTTCAAAGTCTCTCTCTGATCTCAGGTTTTCAACTTTGTGTTCTAAATATTTAATGTTTCCTTGTCTAAAGAGTTAGCCTTTAGGGTTTTGGATCACAGGTTGTCCAATGGCACATCCTGTCCCTGGATCTGATTCCTGAAGGTCACCTTGGAGGTTTCCATGCTTTCACCTTCCCTCTCACCTTTTCATGCCACACTATCATCTTTAAGATCCAATGCTTTAGATGACTAGCCCAACTGAAAGCCTGCATATTGAATAGCAAGTAAACCCTTTCCTGACTCCATTGCCCAATGGTCTTGTGTATTCTTTGAAAATCATTCCTCCTTTGCCTAAAATCCTCTTTGCTCACCCTTGTCTTATATTGAACCCTTCTTTCCTGATTCCCAACAACCAAACATACATCAAACAAAAAAACCCCGATCCTTATAACTAGCCTAAAATCTTAGCTCTTGAGCTTCAAAGACATAAAACCTTTTCTTATATAGAGAGATCCCTCTCTGGACCCAGGAGGGATAGATCCCGAGGTCTGAAAGTGGTTATGATGTTGTCTCATATTTTGGTCTTGCCAATTGGGCCAAAATATGGGAACCCCAACATGTCTCACCACCATCGTCACTCGTGGAGACCACCTGTTTCCTATGTAAAATGGATTTGTATCACCTGGAGATTATTCATGTTAATTCACTCCTATTCTTTCTTCTAAAATATGAAAGGATTGCAGTTATTTATTTCTTCAACAAAGATTTGTATTCGAAAGTTTGGGCATTAGCTTCATATATAGTTTGCTATCTCTAGGTTATATCTTCAAAGAACATAAGGTGAAACTTAATCAACCCATTCCATTAACATATTCTTAATATAATCTAGATTCTCGATTCTAATGAATGTCGACCTTAAGATTTCCATTGTGATTCCAAGGGAATATTTTCACATAATCATTTAACAGTGCATAATCATTGGCATGTAGTGGGAGGTTATGTTTGGAAACAAGCTTGTAATTGACATAAATGAAAATTGCGCCTACCGCATCAGCCATTCTAGCACAACAACACTTCGCCAGAGAACCCATGATGAAGGAACCGCCTTGGAAATAGCTGTGAAAATGGAAAAGGGCATCTAGATGCTCTTGTTGCAATTGGGTTGAGTTCTAGGAAGAAAAACCCTCACAAACCACTTGCTTATACAGAGGCATTAGTAGCAAAATTCGAATGGGCACCGAGACATAGAAAAATTCAAATCACCCGCTACAAACTTTAAATTTTGATTTTTTGAGTGGTAAACTGCAGGTTCAAATTTATTTAAATTTACTTCTTGTATAAGTGGCTTTGACGAGCGCACCGGTTGATTTTGTTTACAACGTTCGGTGTTAGAAGTAAAATTTTGATTCCATTTACAATGGTAAGCGTTAGAAGTAAATGGGACGAGACAGGTAGGATAGAAGGTAGGTCAGAAATGGAGACAAGGTACGATTTCTAGAGCATTGTCAGAAACTGGAAAAGCATTACCAAATTAATATGCATAGACTATGCAGTTTCTGACATATCAATCTTATGCATGTATGACCATGCATTGTAGTGTCAAATCACCATCCAAAAAGTCGCATTATAGACTAATCAATTAATTCGAGTTGAGTGTAAAACTTGAGGAGAGGTTTTCACCTCAAGATATTTGATCCCTCTCGGCACTTGATAGATCCAGTGTTAAGATGGATCTAGGTCAGTTTTGATAGTGTGTGGCCAAGGAAAATCTATCAAACATATGATTAATTTTATTAATAATATGTAAATAAATCAAATATTATTATAATATTTTTAAATATGCTAAATATGTCTGAGATTAATCTGGTCATATTAATTTTAAATTTTCTGAGTTATCTTAGCTTGTTGAGATGATAAATACTATTAATAACTTTAATGATGAAAAAAGATGAAATACAATTTTTGAATGCAAACTGACATTGTAATAATGTTGAATGATACAAAAGGTGAATATTAAGAATTTAGTTCATTACAAAGAGTCTTCATTGTGATCAATCTCAAATTATTTTCTTCTACTATTCTTATTGTCACCCTTGTTAGTTTTTTCATATTCTCATATCAATTATATGAAAAGGGAAGTTTAAATCTTAAACCATTTAAATCTCTAGCTCGAGTTGTCATAGTAAAAATCATACATTGTCTCTCTTTCTCTCCAATATTAATAGGTTGAATTACTATAACACAAAAATCAATGTACATTGCCAATAATGTTTTTTTCTTACACTGAAATCAATCCACATGGTTAATCCAATCACTTTAATATTAATGTATCATCATACATCCAATTACATCAAATTAGAAATTGACATCTACACTAAAATCAATGCATCTAATGCAAGCAATTAAATAAAATTAGAAAACCTTCTACACTGAAATCAATTCATCTAATGAAAGCATTAAATAGGATTAGAAATCAACATCTACACTCAAATCAATGCATCTAGTGCAAGTAAGCAAATAGGATTAGAAACCAACATCTACAATGAAATCAATGCATTTAGTGCAAGAAATCAAATAGGATTAGAAATAACCATCTACAATGAAATCAATGAATTTACTGCAAGCAATCAAATAGGATTAGAAATCATCTACATTAAAATCAATGCATCTAGTGCAAACAATCAAATATAATTATAAATCAACATCTACATTGAAATCAATGCATCTAGTGGAAGTAATCAAATATGATTAGAAATCACCATCTACATTGAAATCAATGCATTTAGTGAAAGCCATCAAATAGGATTAGAAATCACAATCTACACTGAAATCAATGCATTTAGTGCAAGCAATCAAATAGGATTAGAAATAATATACATTGAAATAAATGCATCTAGTGCAAGAAATCAAATATCATTAGAAATCAACAGACACCCTAAAATCAATGCATCTAGTGCAAACAATCAAATAGGATTCGAAATCGCCATCCACACTAAAATCAATACATACAGTGTAAGAAATATTCTTCCCTCTCTCCCCCCTCCATCTATATCTATATATCCGTTCATCTCTCCTTCTTTATATCTCTATCTCACCCCCCAAAACACACACGCTTTCTCACTCCAATCTATCAATATTTCTATCCCTCCCTCCCTCCCTCTCTTTATCTCTCTCTTATTCTCTCTATATGCCTTCCATCAATATCTCTATCTCCTTTTGTCTCTCTATATCACCCCCAAAACATACACTCTCTTTCTCCAATCTATCTATCTATCCCTCCCTCCTCCTCTCTCCCTCTCTCTCTCTCTCTCTCTCACTTCCCCTTATCTCCATCTCCCCCACTTCTCTCTCTTTCCTCTTGTTGTCCTCTATCCATATCGCTCTCTCTCTCCACCTTTATATCTCTATGTATATTACTATCTCCCTCTCTCTCCCCCTCCAACTTCATCTCTCTTTCCATCCCTCTCTCCACTCTCTCACATCCTCTCTCTGCCTTCCTCTCTCTCCCTTTATCTCCCACCTCTCTCTCTCTCTTCACCCTCCAACTATGTTACTATATCCCTCCCTCTCTCCTTCTCTCTCCTTCTCTCCCCCCTTCTATCCATCTCTCCTTCTTTGTCTATTTGTCTCACTCCCAAACATACACACTCTCTCTCCATCTCTCCCTTGTCACTCCCTCTTTCTCTCCAATTTTCAATCTTGATGTCTTTCATATTCCCTCCCTCTCTTCCCTTCCAACTTCATCTCTCTATCCCTCCCTCTCTTCTTCTCTCTCCCTACCACCCTCCTCCTCTCTCTCAAGTCCTATCTCTCCCTTTCTCTCCTACCTTCATCTCTCTTCCCCCATCACTCACTCTCTCTCTTTGCCATCCAATCCTATCTCTTCCCCCATCACTCTCCTCCTCTCTCTCAAGTCCTCTCTCTAATCCTTCCTCTCTCTCCCTTTCTCTCCTACCTCCCTTTCTCTTCCCTGTCAATCTTTCTCTCTCTCTCTCTCTCTCCAACTATGTTACTATTTCCCTCACTCTCTCCTTCTCTCCCCCCTTATCTCCATCTCTCCTTCTTTGTCTCTCTATCTCACCCCTAAACATACACACTTTGTCTCTATATATCCCTTGTAACTCCGTCTCTCTCTCCACTTCTCACTATCTATTTATTTGTTCTTACCTCCCCCCCCCCCCCCCTCTCTCTCTCTCTCTCTCTCTCGCTCTCTACCCTCCACTCCTCTCACTATCCCTCCCCTCTCTCCTTCTCTCTCTCCCCCTTCCATCTTTGTGTCTCCTACTCCCTCTCTTACCCTTCTCCCCCTCTTCTTCACTTTATCTCCATCTCTCCCTTGTGAATGCCCCTATCTCTCCACCTATACCACTCTATGTCTTTGTTATTCCTTCCCACATATATCTAGAGCTAATATATATAATGATATATTAATATAACAAATTTAATAGTGTATTAATCAAAATTTAATAATATTAATATTATAATATATTAATATGAATATTAGAACTAATATTAATATTTAATATTAATATTAGGGTTAATAATGTGTCTTTTTTGCATGGTATTAATAATAATTTGGCCCATGGTTTTTGGCTCATAGGCTTCACCTAAATAAAACCTCTTTTTTAAGTGTTCTTAAATACAAAGAGGATTATGGAGTAAATATAAAATGAATTGTTATTTATTTACCATACATTTTTTATTTACCATGGTATTTGGCCCATAGGCTTGGTATATAATTAGATGTTGATTTCTAATCCTATTTGATCTATTTTTATTTATTTACAATATCTTTTTATACCTCTTTTATATTTATTTATTTACCATACCTATTTTATAAATATGGTATTTGGCCCATGGTATTTAGCCTATGGTATTAAAATGGTATTTTGCACATAGGCTTTACCTAAATAAAACATCTTTTTCTAGTTTTCCAAAATATAAAGAGGTTTATGGGGTAAATATTAAAAAAATATATATATTTATTCACCATACCTTTAGTTTATTTATATTTATATTTATTTACCATATCTCTGGAGTAAGTATAAAAATATGTTTTATTTATTTATCATACCTTCAATTTATTTATATTTTTATTTATTTACCATACCTTTTTTTGAGCATTCGTAACCCTCCTTATATTTTAATTTTATATTGTGTTTATACATAATAATAATTATATTGATTTTTAAATATGGCTAACATTAGATTAAAAATATTAAACATTAAATTTAGATTTACATGTACATAAAATCTACTCCCATATTATATTGTAGAATAACACAATAAAATAAAACATTACATCTCATAAAAAACTTTCAACTCATAGCATCAACGCTAGCACCCTATCATTATAAGTTATTAATTACAAAAAATTAGCAAAATAAAAAAGAAAATGTAGCAATCCCTCCCCTACAGAAACATTGTCCTTAATATTATACCACTTAGAAAACCAATATATGAGAAAACAACACACATTGTCGTTAGTATTATACAACATAGAATAAAGAAAACAAATAATGATATGTCACTCTCATGGCTTCTTGCAATTGGCAACTGGCCTCTTGTGCATGGTTCGGTTTTGGAGTAGTGTCTCCTTCTTGCCTATTATACATTATGGTTATGGTTTGAACTTGGGTTCCACTTCAATCCAAATTTAACATGATTAGAATCATAAACATAACTTGTAAGCATAGATAAATACATAATAAGATTTATTCCTATCACCTACCCAAACCAACCAATGATCAATTATCATACAATTCCAAAGGCATCATTAAAAATAAAACCAGAGAAAAGGTTGATATCTAATGACATACTACCTCACATAAAACCCATCAATAGTATGTTTCATTGTAAACACATTCTACAAATTTTTAATGTAAATGATGCTAGTAAGACCATGAATGTGTGTAACAACCTAGGTGAGCCTATTATTTTGGCGAAAGTTTCATCCTAAGAGGTTTTTCATCTCACTGACTCATCTATGTTTCTAAACATGTGTTAACACAAAATTGGACCTGATAGGCTTCTTTATCAGACAATCTCGTGTAACTATTTCAAACCAATATTGTAACTGAGGCATAGCCTCCTCAGCCTGAGAGGGCTCTCTCAAGGGTTAATGATATGGAATAAAGATATAGATGGCTAACTCTATTTAGGAAATAAACTGATTATGATAGATGTAGGTTGAAAATAACATCGGAATGTATACATTGGACTTATGGAGACAAAGCTTTCAATGATTCAGTGAGTCTACTTGACATGGAAGTTGAGGCAGATCAGAGTTTTTAGTAATAAGGCACACACACATGAAACATGTAAAAACACAGTCAATTCACTTATAAAGGAAGTCAGAGCATCTTATAGATGAATTTTGAGTAATATAAATGAACACCACTGTAAATGAGATATATATGAGATATAGATAGAATAGGAAAATGCTAAAACTCCTTCAAAATCTCAAGTTGGTCAAGTAAAATATCTCTATATTAGCTGAAACAATCAATTAACAATAAGCTGCAATTTTGCCAAAAATGTCCAACCCTTGACAAATTCGACCCAATGGCCTTTAATAGAGATCTTACATCATCAGATGATCTGCATCTAGGCTAGATACATCAAATTTTTGTCCATTGACACCTTGCATAACTATAAAACATGAAATTTATGACAAAAAGACACCTATCCTACTTGATAGTCCTATTTTAAAAAGGACTCAAACTCCTTATTACTATCTTTAACAACCTTATCTACTTGAAATTACATCATTGAAAAGTATGTCATCACATGGTCGAAATTTGGATAATGGCATTCATTTCTTCATGACCACTTAGCTGACCTCCTCAAAAATAGGAAACAATACCCTGTTTTTTAGGCAAAGGATCTTTTTTATTCTTTGAGCATTTTGGCTGTCATTTAATCTATACTTTGTGGTCTGAATATTTAATCTTGGATTTACATATTCTATAACTCTTCCATAACCTCCAGCTATTCAAAAACCACTTCAAAAGCTGCTCAAAAGGATGTAATGTATTGTGCTACGAAAATAAAGTAGTTTCGTAGCGCTTTTTGTAGTGCTGCCTTACAAGCCTTTATCTTAAGAAATTATAATTATTTCCTCTTGCATCAGTTTTATCATCCTTCAACACATGTCTCATATAAATTTCAGCCCTTAAAACCCTTTAAAACTGATCAGAATGAAAAAAACGTGGCTACAGTAGTTTCATAGTGCTTTACTACTTTTTAAGCCTGGAGGCGCTACGAAACTGCTGAAAATGCAGATTTTTGCATAACTTTGTCAAATGAAAGTTGTAGTTGCCAAAAACTTATAAAAAAACCTTTCTTCATCATCCACAAACCATAAACCAACTTCATTTTAGGTTCCTTGAGGCATTTCTTCCTCATTTACAATTGGTTGGCTTAATGGTTCTTCAATCACTGTCATTTTGATACCTTTGCTCTATAGTTCATCGTAAATCATTTCAAGCTGCTCTTGTAAATCCTGTACTTGATCTTTAAGACTTTTATTGGTAGCTCTCAGATGAGTGTTCGCCTTTCTTACATGTTTAGCTTCTTCTCTTGCTATAACTGCCCACTTGACAAACTCCTATGTATTGTCTAAGTCTTTAGAGAAAATATGAACTTGTTTTTCCCAAACTGCCTTAATATTTTCAAATTGCATTTTCTCAACACTGTGTTTCCTAGCTTCCTTTTTCATGACAGCAATTTCCTGATTTGCCAATTTCAACTTTTCCTCAAGGAGCTACAACTCTGTCTTTTCTATCACTTTTTCTTTTCCCTTTTCTAATTTGCTGACTGTATCCTTTACTGTGGGTGATGAGAGGTCATTAATCTCTTTAGGTGATTGAGCTATCTCAGTGGGCATTTAAACTTCTTTGTTGCTCTCCATCAATTTCCTAGCATGCCTTGTCATAGGCTTTCTTGCTTGAAAAATGAAACCTACATCTTCTCCCTCAAACTCTAATCTCTTTGCATAATTGGCATTTTTCAACTTCTACCCATCTTCTCCAATAAATTCAGCTTGGACAATAGTGTTTCTTCTATGTCAATGGCATGAATAATGTCCTCTAGATTCCTCTTTATTATTGCGCTGTCTTCTGTAGCCACTGTCTTTTCTTTCAAAACCATTGTTTGGCTTCTATTCATTCTTTTGGTCCCTTGTTTGCTAACAACTTGTTTTTGTTTTGCATGTTTGAAGCCTTTGATTTCTGTTTTGCAGATAGGGGAGTTGGTGTGTCAAGACTATGCACTTGCTCTGACTTTTTCTCGGTTTTCTTACTTGGCTTTTCTTGCAGGTTCTTTTGGTTTTGCCACCAAAGTTTGGCTCTATTTTGCTACTAGTGGTGATGAGACTTTCTTAGGTTTAGGGTTTTTTACAGGAGTTAAACTATCCAACTCAAAACCATTAACAAACAAGACTGAGGACCAATCTCTACCGAACCTTTGAAGTTCATCTAAAACCAATAATTTCATTAAGCCATGATGAAAGAATGATGTCTCACTCCCCTCAGAATTTTCTTGAACCTTATCAGCGATCTTTGAAATACTTCTATGCAGATAAAAAGGTAAGTCAAGGGAAATCTTACCAGTAAAGTGTAGAAGTAATTTGAAATGGTATGAATAAACCTTGGGATATCTGCCTTCACAAGTAAAGTATTTATGGATGATAAGCAATAGTTTTGAATAGTTATCTTCGATGTAGCTTCTTGGAATAGCATTGTTGAGATCTATCTCAATGTGCTCAGGCTTCATGAACTCTTTAAACTGCTCCATATTAAATTTGAATCCTTTGAACCAGGTTTCTTGACCTCTTGAAATTTTTGTAACAATAGCAATGACCTTTGGTGTGATAGACAAACTAAGCATCCCCACTTTAGTGGTTGTTCCACTGAAATTCATAGAAAATTCCTTGGATACCTATGTATGACAGCCCTGCATTTTCTCACAAAACTGTAGGCAACTTGCTCCTCTGAATGCTTCCATCACTGCTAGGTCTTCAGTTATTGCTTTCATGTCTTCAGGTTCATGTCTTAAGCACTTTCCTCCTCTGTGTATTTTTCTTTCCTCTGCCATAGTTCTTCAGAGAACCTCACAACCTCGCTTGATATAAATTTTTTAGCCTCGCTTGATATAAATGTTTCAGCCTCGCTTGATACAAATGCTCAGCCTCACTTGATATGGATGTAGTAAATCATTTGAAAGAACCAACCACAAGCTTGGCTCGATACAATAATGCTTCAGAGCTCAGATATTACGCATGGAGGAAAAAGGAATGAGAATGACTAATTAGAAAAGGATTTGAAATTTAAATGTCCTCTCATAACTGAAAATGATGGCTTATTCATAACTTACACTAACCATGATGACTGCAAACGTGGGTATGTACTTCGATTTCATCATTACATGACTCAACAGGCATCTAACTTACCCTTCCCCAATGGTTTTTGACATTTGAAAAATCAACTGACAAGACAGCTACAAAACCGTGCTTTTGTAGCCCCTATAGTGTAAATTTGACTGTTTGCGCTATGAAACTATCGGCGCTTTCGTAGCACAAAGTGACTTTTTATAGTGTAATGCACTATGAAACTGTGGTTTTTTCGCTAATTAGGCAGTTTTTGCACAAATATTTTGGGAAATGAAGTGCAATGGAAAATGATGAATGATGAACATGAAAGAGTTTAAAAATGACTTTGTTCAAACCTTAGGGTAAGCTTCAAACTATAAAAAATCTAAATCTTCCCGTGATCAAATTTAAAATGACTCCTAAAACCCTATTTTGACCCATGAACCTATGTAACATTGTCAAAATGATGTTTTGAATTTTTTGAGTGATAACAACACGGATGGTCAACAGAGTTATTCCCTCTAGCCTCACCCCAAATCTAGGGTGGAATTTTTCATCAAAGACTTAGGTGAGTCCTAATGTTTTAGTCGAGTATTATGTAAAAGTGATTTGGGAATAATAAATTAAGCTAATTAGCTAAATTATTTTATTTCAAATCACTTGGTCTACTAAATCATCTTGTGTCGTAGAATTAGGTGTGTATTTTGAGGGTCTATATCGACTGGTTGTTCCCCCTTTGAGGGTGTAAAACATATTAATCCCCTCAAGTGTCAATTAATTAATTTTTTCTGGCAAAAAATTAAATTAAATCATAAGCCAAAAAATTAATTAATTTTGAGTCAAAATTAAATTGAGAAGGAAATTAAATTCTCCAAGTGGAAAATTTTGTGTGTCTTAAAGGAATTCATTTTTGGAGGTCCCCTACCAAGGAAATATTGGATATTTCAAGAAAAATTGGATACTTGGGCCTTCTTCTTGAAGTCAAAGTCAAATTTTTGAGGAAATTGCCTCAAAATAATTAATTTTGAGCTAATAAAAAATGGAGTAAACGAGAAATTTGAAAAATCCTCAAGAACAATTATTTCAACAGTGGAGAATAAAAGATGATCAAATATTTTTGAATGACCGAGATTATTTTTACAAGGATCAAGACAAGTAGCCATTATTTTTCCAGTTGGAGGATTTATCTATAAATAGAGAGTCATTTGAGTCTCAACCCATCAGATGTTTGACTAAGAAAATTATGCAAAAAAGTTGAAGTAACGCTATTGTGTTGCCGAGAATTTTTTTGAATCATAATCAAGAATTTGGAGTGTGGTTCATGGTGTTTATTGTTCACTAATCTGTGGTATGTGTTGGGTACATTCTTTACTATATTGAGCTTTAAATTTTAATTAATCGTTATTTCATTGTAGGTGATAGGAAAATTCTATTGATAAGCTTTGGGCTTATATTAGGTGATCCAATTCATCGATGTTTTAATGGTTTATCTTGAGAAATTATATAGTGTTTGCAGGTTCCCCAGTCCATGGGCTCCAAGTTCACAAACTGTCAGCACCAGCTGACCTTGTTTGGACTCCAAATATTTTTGTGGTTTTGTTAGCCAGCTATAAAAATTTTTCATATCAAATGGTGGCTAAACTTTTTTTTTAGCCTTCAAGAAACAATTCATTTCCAAAATTGTGAGTTCTTGAAGTCTTGTGATGTCCTTTGTGTTTATCTTCATTGCCTGATTCACTTTAAAGCTCTAAACCCTGCTGTTTACCAAAAGAGAAAAACTTCTCATGAAGCTTCATTTTCCCTCATTTACACTTCTCCATTCTTCTTCTCCATTTCATCCACAAACCTTTTCATTTACCTCTCATTCCCTTGAATTCCTCTTTAAAGCCTTGTAAAATCCCTTTATAAGGTTTAAAACCCCATCTTTACCCCTATCGGAACCTCCAAAATCCTCTTAAAAACCCTCATTTTGGCCTAAAAACCTTCATTTTTCTATAAGGCCTTAAGCCCCTTTCGGCCTTAGCCCCAGCCCCTTTTATGCATATGACCCACGTCGAGACCAGGCACTAAGTGCTCATCACATCACAAGTTATTATCGCATCGCAAGTTTAAATCGCATCGCAAATATTCATTTTACCCTTTTTATCGTTATTTGCTTTCTATTGATGCGATCCCGCGATCATTTCTCCGTCGTTGATCTGATCCATTATGCCCAGATCTAATGGTCCATATCGTTCCCTATTCCAAACTCGCATTTCCGCCTTTTTTTTCATGATTAAATCCTAACCGTTGATCTTATTTTCAAATCAATGACTCTCGCTCCATCGCAAATCCAAAATCGTATTTTTCCCTTTATCCTTTGCCCTTTTTCCTCCCACCGATGCGATCCTGCGATTAAATCTCAGCAGTTGAATCCACAAGAACCAACGGCCTAGATTCGATTGCGCTCCATCATAAGCCCTTCACCATCGCGCCCGCCAATTAAATCTCCACCGTTGATCTCTAAAACCGATCCGACGGCCAGCGCTTAATCACATATCGCAAAATCAAAAGCCCTGGTATTTTGGCCTCTTCCCTTTTCTCCGATGCGATTAAATCCTAACCTTTCATTCCACCAGATCCAATGGTCCGCACTTCATCACATCGCGCTCATCCATTCCGTAAGCCCTCCGACATAAACCCGCCGATTTAATCCTAACCATTGCTCTCTCTTAAGATCTAATGGTCCGCGCTCAATCTCATTGGCACATTGTATCGCTACTTTACCCTTTGACCTCTGCCAATGCGATCCTGCAATCAAATCTCCGCCATTGATCATTCTTAGATCCAACGGCCCACACTGCTTCCACTTTTTAAACCCCCCCTTCTCATTCATCCATCATCTTTAATTTCTACCATTGATCGTTCTTATATCCAATGGCTCCCATTGACCCTTCCTTCCACCCTTATATAAAAGGTGGGCCCTCTCTTCTCTTCATTTCTTCGACATTTTCCTTTAAAAACCTTACTTTTTCTATAAATCTTGTTTCCCGACAAAAAGGTTTAAAAGGAATCCTGACCGTTGATCTCCAAAGATCAAAGGCCATCAGGCCCCATTCTTCTGCCTATTCCATTTCCTTTCATTTTTTTTATATCCACTCCTTTTTTTTCAATTATAACCATTTATCAAAGAAATTTAATGATCGGATAGCCTATTTCACTATCCACTGCGTGCCAATTTTGTTGACGTCATCCTGGACCCTGCATGCTCTTTACCACGTAGCTCTTTATCCCTCGCGCTTAACCCGCACCGTTGGATCTGGATCCTCCAATCCAACGGCCTAGAATCAATTTCGCATAATTTTTGAGCCCTTCCCCTAGTGCACAAATTTTACGCGAAATGGGTGGTTTTGTAAATCCACGTGTCAAGCGACGTACCGTATCGCGTTATTTTTGTGAAAACTGGATACCACCCAAACGCAACGCAAAAAATGCTGCTGGTTTTCTGCTATACCGCTTCCCCCTCTGCAATGTAACTCCAGATTTGATCCTGGCCACCAATCTTTGAGATCGGACAGTCCTAACTTAATCTTACCCCCATTTTACTTTCCACTTAATTTGCTCCCAAAATATTTCATCGAGCAATCTCCGCCGTTGATCTCTGAGATTGGATGGTCCTGATTTAATA
This sequence comes from Pinus albicaulis, assembly GCA_034641835.2. NCBI lineage: Eukaryota > Viridiplantae > Streptophyta > Pinopsida > Pinales > Pinaceae > Pinus > Pinus albicaulis. The sequence goes on along the minus strand of CM076580.1, from coordinate 134,097,244 downwards.
TCACTCCCCATCTGTCTACTATCCTTTTGCTCCCCCAAGAATTTCACCGAATGATCTCAACTGTTAATCGTTCTAATCTAACGGCCCACATTCGCTGTCGCACCCAAACTCCATTTTCCACCTGGTTAGCTGTTCTGCCAGGATTTTCCTCCCTTTTTTCATTGTATCCATGTTTTTCCTCACTGCTCCTCCACCCTCACGAGCCTCTTGTCGTTGTATTCTTCAATTAGAGGGAAAGAGTGAGAGCTAAGGATGAGAAGAACTCATCTGCAAGGGAAAGAGAGGATAAAATCAAAGGAATTTAGTATCCCATGCAAAAAAAGAAAAATTGGACAAAGTTTCTTTAGTAAGGCCTAGATTTCAAGTATGGGCATCAAATTTGGCACTAATTTTTTGTTTTTCCTTGTTTTTCCTTGGGTTTCATTCACCCATATATTTTAAATTATTTTTGAATGGGTTTGAATGTGTTTTCTTTGCCATTATTATTGCATTAATGATCCAGGTGGATATTGGTGGCCACCTGCCTATTCCACTTGGACCCCCACCATTATTTCATTGAGTTTTTTAGTTTCCTTAATTGTAGCAATATTTACTATTTTTGGCATTTTTTTGGGTCCTAAATTTCCAAAGCCATTTTGAGGCCATAAACGACTTTTTTTGGGAAACCTAGGGCCAACATTAGATTTTAATTTATCTTTGTCACTTGAAAGTTGTAGTCCTCGAATAGACATTTCTAACAAGGTATTTTTCACGTTAAACGGAGATCGTATTCCAAAATTACAACCCTGGGAAGTTGATGTACCAATTTACCCAAATGAGGCTCATATTTTTGGCGCTTCATCTCCTAAGGTTAGGTTTTTGGATTTTTATGGTTTTTCGTTGTTTCTTAAGAATAAATAACCCTTTTAGCCTCATTGTAACACAGTTTAGAGGCATGTAGCCGCCACATCTCTTCTCAGAGATAAGCTACCATCACCTGAGCTAGTTTATTTCCATTATGTTTGTAATTTTATTTCAGTTATTTGATATTAATGAAATGGAGTTTTATTTCTGTTGCATCTCTGTGTTTATTTTTATTTTTTTATTTTATTGTGTTCCTGCATAAATTTGGATCAATGGCATCAAAGAAGTTTTCTCTTTCTCGATATTTTTTTGCATGTCCCCAACGAGATAGGGGTATAAGGAGTTAGGGCTCGACTTGGTTGAAAATTTTCAAGATCAACCTTGCAAACCTCAATGGCCTCCCATGGTAGAAGAAAAGAAATACAAAGGAGCAGGAGATCCTATAAAAATATTGTTGGAGGAGGCCCTTGAGAAACAGAGGAATGCGATGATGGATAAATTTTCTCAGAATCTTTGACGGCTACCCAACGGTGATGCATCTTCATCCAACAGCCACTATGGAGGAGCCACTCCTTTTAAAGTACAAGTTAACTTTGACATTCCCATATTTGAGGGTCAAATAGATGCAGACTTCGTATATAGATGGTTGAATCTATTAGAAGGATATTTTTTAGTTCATGACTTTTAAAATCGGGAAAAGGTTTCTTTTGCACTCCTAAAAGTTGCCCCTCATGTCAAGGAATGGTGTGAAACATAATGTGAGAAAAAGGATGAGAGGGAATCCTCCCTATTCTTAGCCGCACCCACTTGGAATTCTTTCCGAAACACTACAAAGGAAAAATACTGCCCTGTGGGGTGCTATGAGGATAAGTACATACAATGGACTACATTGCGGAAGCAAAGGGATCAAGATGTGCATGACATGACAAAGTTGTTCCATACCCTGCACACAAAGTTGGGTATCAAAGATTCAAAGAAAAATTTGGTGCTTAAGTACTGCAGTTGTCTGCACAAATACATCCAGGAGGAAATGGAGTTCCTCGACATCTCCTCGCTTTGTGTAGCATACTGGTATGCTGCTAAGATTGAGCATAAATTCAAATAGAAGAAGCGAGACTTTGGATCTGTGAATCTGAAAGAAGGGAAATGCGCCCCCAAACCATAGAACAAAGGACAAGGCCAAGACAGGGTGGCCAAGGACAACCCGTCGAAGTTGCAAGTGAAGAAAAGCACCATGAAGCCAAAGGACACATGAAAGTGGTGTGAGTTCCATAAGAGATCCAATCACAATACAAGTGAGTGTCAGGCCAAGAAGTCATTGGTGGTCGAGCTGAAGGATTCTTAATTAGATGCATGTTTCGACTTTGAATTAAAACTGACAAGGGGAATGACAGAGGGAATCAGATTATCGATGTGGAGCCTGGTGCCACTGTTTCCACCACCAATATCTAGACAGAATAACCTGAAGATCCATACGAGGGGGAGCACCTCTTCCATTCCCAGATGTGGGTGAATGGTTCCCCACTGCAGTTCATTTTTTACAGCAGGAGCCAAAAGAACCTCATTTCAGTAGAGCTTGTGAACTAACTGGGCATGTCGACCATAGCACAGTCACAACTGTACACCATCAGGTGGCTTCACCAAAGACGGGATCTTCACGTCAGGCAACAATGTCGCCTTCCCTACATCATCAATTCCTTCACGGATGAGGTATTATGTGATGTTGCTCATCTTGAATTTTGTGTTGTGTTATTAGGAAAAACATACTTGTGGAAGCGACATGATGTGTATGAGTCTCGGCCTTGCACTGTTATTATTACTTTGGTTAATAAATTGTATAGGATACCAGAGGTAGCACTGCCTACCTCCATATTTTTTATCACTGTGAAGCAATGCAATAAGCTGATTAATTTCCCAAATGGGGAAATTTGTTTTCCTTATGATTTGCCCTCAGGGAAAGAATAATAATGTTGCCACGACATCCAGACAAGGCTCCTCCACACGACAAAAATATTTGGAAAAGGTCATGGAGGAGTATGTGGACATCTCCACCTCACCTGTAGGGATGACTCTGCACTGTCACGTAGAGCACTCCATCAATCTGACACCACGCAGGCTGCTACCTAATGGACCAATATATCAGTGCTCTGTCATGGAGAATGCAGAAATCAAGATGAAGATTCAGGAGTTGCTATAGAAAGGTCACATCCAACCAAGCTTATCACCCCGTGGGAGGTCGATTATGTTGGTGTAGAAGAAGGATGAGACTTCGATACTTTGTATTGACTATTACGCATTGAACAAGATCATTGTTCGGAATAGGTATTCGATCCCACAGATGGATGACCTTCTGGACCAACTCAAGGGAGACAAATATTTCTGCAAGATTGACTTGAGGTCTGGGTATCACTAGGTACCAATCAAACCCTTCGATGTGTGGAAGAATACCTTCTGTTGGCCACCTATAATATTTTGTTAAACCAAAAGGTGGCTAAGACTTTTTTAAGCCTCCAAGGAACAAATTTTATCACTAAAAATTGTTGGCTCTTGAAGTCTCTTTAAGGCCTCATGCCTCTGTTTGAAATCTTCATTATCTTTTCCTTTTATACTCAGAAAATCCTGTTGATTCCAAGTGAAAGATTGCTGAAAGACCATCATTTTCCCCCTTCTCAAACCTTTCATTTGCTCCCCTTTTTCTGCATAAAACCCCCCTTGTTTTCATATGTCCTCTTCTTCCATTTATGAAAATTACTTTGCCATAGTTAAAAACCCATTTTTTAACTATTCCGATCCATTTTTCCTTTGAAAACCTAAAAAAACCCACTTTTCCAAGGTTTAAAGCTGAAAAACTATAAACCACGTGTTAAATATAAAATGGGTTGATTAAAAAGACCCGATCGCGCAATCGAAATCGGAGAAATCACAATGGGTTGATCAGAAAGACCCGCATCCAAAGTTCCGATGCGATTGGGTCCTATGTATTATAAACCCCACCCCTTTTATTTTATTTCCATATAACTTTTCCCCGGGACCAAGTGTTAAGGATCTCGGGTGCTAATCGCATCGCAATTTTTCAAATGGGTTGATCGGAAAGACCAGGCCCGCCACTTCAATTGCGATTGGCTCCTTTGAATATATAAAGCCCTGGGCCCATTGTAGTTCATATATCCAACGGCCCCACATTCGGGCGCCAGACCTTTTTTATATATATTTTCTTTCCGCCCCCGGAGCATAAAACATTTTTTTTTATTTTCAAAAGGTTTGAATTTTATATATTATATAATGGTTTTCCACTGATTGATTCAAAACTAATCCGTGCCATTGATCTAAAGCCGATCAAACGGCTAGCGCTCAATCGCATCGCATTTCTCAATCACTGCGCTAACACTTCTTCCCCCGATTGCCGATCCCCAATTGGTTATCCACCGTTGATCTCCTCTCCACCTTCCGAGATCCAATGGTCCTCATTCCCTTTGATCACGAATCTTGCCGCCGCTTCAAAACCCGCCGATTCATTTCCCACCATTGATCTCGTTCGTGGATCAACGGTCATCGCTCAATCACTTTGACCCTCGTGATGACACAATCACATCGGAGTTTTTAAATCGCACCCTTTTTCTCCTACCCCCGATTGCGATCCCCCGATTACGATCCTTCGATTGAATCCGGACCATCCACGTGTCCAGATCAGATGGTCCAAAATTACTCTGACTTGTTCATCTCCCCGATCTCCTTTTCGCCTCTTCTATGCAAATCTACACCGTTGGATACTTTCATCCAATGGCTATGCTCCTTCACTGCCATCTGAAGCAGTTTAAACCTAAAAATGCAAGATTTCATAATCATTTTTTGTTTTATGCAGGTTTTAAAAGGGTTTCCGCCATTATATTAAAGAAAAGCCAGGAGGAGGGAATGACGATTCCCGTGCCTTCGGCCCATAAAGAGAACCATTCGCAGGGATACATTCCACATTTTCTCAAATGATCTACGGGCATTGATTCCTATAAAGGCCCTGTGTGGCTTTGCACATTGACAAGACACTGCATTTTAAACACAATTTAAAAGAGTATCAGTTTTGAAGACATAGCACAGAAGAACAGAAGATTGAAGACAGATATGGGAATTACGGCTAAGAATGATTATCAAAGGCCTAATTCCCAAAATTAAAACACAATTAAAAGGAATATTATAAGTGTTGGAAAGGCATTAAGGACCTCCACCGCTGCATTCTGAGGCGAATTGATTCCTCAGCTACCACAGAGCCACCTGTTGCCTCAAACCTTTCAAAGAGGGGCCGAAGTTATTGCTTAAAGAAATATCTGCCTCCAGCGCTGCCACGAAGTTAATTCTGCCACAAGAAACTAATGCAACAAATATCTGCAGACTTACTCCACACAGCACACAGAGCCTCAAAGTCAAATAAAGCTCCCGCCGAGCTTTGATATTTAATTATAAACAGATAATACAACGATCCACCTGTAAACTTCTCCATCGAGCCCCTCAAAAGGCCGATAAGTCTTGAAACTGTATTAATTGTCTTAGGAGATATTTTTAGATTTCACCTCCTCTTTCTTCTATAAATACCTCTGTAGAAGAAGAGAAAAGGGTTGGTTTTTGTTTGATTACAAGTTGTAACACTGAAACTCTCTGAAATAAATATACAAGTCTGTTGAAGTTGAAGAACAAATTGAAGTCTTGGATGTCTTGATGATGTTGTTGCATGCTTGTTCCTGAGAAGGCTCTATCATTGGATCCATGAGATTGGTTGCTGGTGAAGTATTCTAACTGTTTAATGTTTTCTCCTGTTTTCATTATGTTCCACCAATTCTTACTATAGTAGGCTGAAAGTTTTAGGCTAAGAAATGACTCCTGGAAGCACCTTAGACCTGTTCACCCTTCACTGTTTTATGTTTTCTTCTGCTGAAGTATTTTAGAGGCTTTAAAATTTCTCTTTAGTCTTCATGCTCGTTTATTTCTATAATTGCTCAAATAGTTGGTTTCAGCATGATTTATGGTTCTCCCTGCTTTTCTGCTATCACTTGAAAGCTGTTATTGAAGTCTCCCTTTGAAGTACCATTGTTTTAAGTTAATCAAAGAGGTCGGTTTTGATCTTTCCCTTTGCCATTGCTTGAACAGTTGTTTTGAAGGTCTTTATAGTTGTAAGCATAGATGTTATTTAGGTGTTCCCTCTTCTATGAATACAATTATCAGTGAATCTTTTATGTTTTCTAAGTCCTTTAAAATAAAATCTTTGAAGAAATAGGGTGTTCCCCGAATCTTAGATTTCATTTTAAAAGTTGTCTTGAAGTCATTATTTTCTTAAAGAATGTTTGTATAATTTATGGTTAGCCCTCTCTATCAAATATCTCTTTATTGATAAGTTATGTTTTCAAGTTCCCTTTGTTGAGAATTAAACTTCTCTTTCCAAATCATTAATGTCCATCTCATTCCGAAAAAAAAAAGGATCCTGTGGCCAAGTTAGATTTTCCCTTTGATATCCCATATCCCTTGAAAAGTTTTTCATGACCTCATTTTGACTCCATTTCCCAACGAACCAGATATTTTCTCTTTCTGTCTATCTTTCCTAGACCTTTCATGTTCTGCTGTATCAACTCAACCCAACCAAACAAACATCTACACTTAATAACTAGTCTAAAATCCATACTCAAAGCACACAAGATAAACCTTTGCAAACAAATATTTGAGAGATCCCTCTCTGAGAACAGGAGGACTAGATCCTGGAACTCTAAAGATTGGTTCTGATGTTGCCTTGTCTTTTGATTATCCAAACTGTCAAAACACGGGACACCAACATAATGGCGATCACGGTGGGACTACTGAGTAATACGGTGAGTTGAAAACATCTCTTAAAGCTCTTTAGGCCCTTAACTTGATAAAGAACACATTCTGGACTTATCCCACCACTCACACCAACATAATGGTGATCACAGTGGGACTACTGAGTAATACGATGAGTTGAAAACATCTCTTAAAGTTCTTTAGGCCCTTAACTTGATAAAGAACACATTCTGGACTTATCCCACTGCTCACACCAACATAATGGCGATCATGGTGGGACTACTGAGTAATACGGTGAGTTGAAAACATCTCTTAAAGCTCTTTAGGCCCTTAACTTGATAAAGAACACATTCTGGACTTATCCCACCGTTCACACCAACATAATGGCGATCACGGTGGGACCTTCTGAGTCAGTATCAATCTAAGTACCCCTTGAGGACTCCAGAAATCCCTTATTTACAAATACTATCCAGTGATTATCATCCACCTCATTGCCACCAACATAATGGCGATCACGGTGGGACCTACTAAGAATTAGAGGTTTCAAAACCTTTCTTTAAACTTTTTTAGGTCCAGTATAACATAAGTAACTTTCTTCAAGCACTACCAAGAAATGGTAATCATGATAGGACTTAATTGAATCAGTGACAAACTAAGCAACCCTTAGGATTCCTTTTAAACCCTTATCAAACCTTGAAGGAGCTAGTTACCAAGCCATAAGAGTAAACTCTGTATGTTTGACACCCTAGCTAAGTGTTAAATCACACGTAGGAAACTCTCATAACCTATAAGACCAGAATAACTTAGAAAAACCCAAAAAACATTTCAGTTTGGCTTCATAATAAACATGGTGGTGGAACCATCCAATATTTTACCTTCCTACAAGCTAAATAGTTTCCACCTGGCGACTCCACTAGCCTCCAGTAGGCCTATTACTTCACTAGTCCTTGTAAACTCCCTTGGGAATGCATCGAGAAAACCCAATCATGTTTTTGGTGGACAACAAAGTTCAAAATATTCCACCTGGCGACTCCACAACCCTAAAAAACCTAATGAATCCACTAATAGAAGACTCTGAACAATTTACAAAAATGCAACCTAGTCCCATAACAGAGTATCGTTGTGGAATATCAAGTATACTGGTAAAACTCAAATGTAAGGACCTTCCAAAGGTTATCCTTCTCAACTCAAAATTCAATAATCTCGAGCTTAAGAAATTTTTTCTAGAATTGGTAGTTGAAAGGTATGAAACCGAGATTGAAATATTGAATTTACAAGAACAATCATACCAATTCAGAGACCCCAGAGCATTTTTGGAAAGTCTCCCTCCCCCTAAGAAAAAATAAATTTCACTGCCTTTTGATGTGCAGGAAAAGGATGATTATACTTTCAAGAGCTACACTGAAGATGCAGTGAAACAAGCTGTCAAGGAGGCAGATAGCCTACAAGTTATGGAAGGCCTAAAAGAAAAAAGTTTAGATCATGTTTTTTCTGATCCTGTGGCAGAATATATGGAGGCCCTGATTGGCTCAAGTTCCCAAGCATTAAATCTTTGCAAGAGCCAGATACATCAGGAGTGGTCACCATTGGTGGTGGCCTTGGTTTTAAAGACCCACATTCAAAATACCCTATGGTTATCTCTGACAAGCAGCCAGAGTTTCTACCCCTTTTTGTCACTACTTAACTGGCTACATTGGCACTATTGTACTATATAGAGTTGAACTATTTCGAGAGTTAGATTAGGTTATATAGGAATGTCAATAAAGCTCAGCTTTGAGCATTTAGTTAGTTGTTGATTTTTGTCTAGTAAGAAAAAGAAAAATCTAAAAACAATAGAAAAGAGAAAAGAGGGCATATTGTGAAAACAAGAAAGGTACAGCCCCATACCAAAAAAGAGAAAACAAATTCTGAAAGTGTGCAAGCTTAAATGCCACTCCTACAAAACACACTTCTAGTTAGTCAAACAGTTTAATCTTGACTAATTAGTTTTAAATTTTTCTGTTGATAGGCTAGTGAATTTGATTTTCCAAACTGTTTAATCTTGGCTTATCAGTAGATAGATTAGGATAGAAATTGAAGGTTCAAACAAACTCAAAATCTGAACCAAAGTTTCCAAAAAGAGATGACTCAAATCTATGTTAAATTCTGAGTCAAAGAATGTAAAGATCTGGTTCTAATCAGCTTAAAACCTGAACCAGAAGGAAAGCAAAGACAACTCGAAACAAGTTTAAAACAGAGCTGTAAAAAGAGAAGGCAACACTTTGAATTTTCAGATCTTAAGCCTTCTATTTTTTTTTATTTAATTTTCTGCAAATAATAATCTATGTGCAGCTTGTTTTTATGCCATAGATCACAGCAAGTCAAACAACTTAACCTTGACTTGACTGTTTTTAAATTTATAGAATTTAGAGAATGAAAGTCTGTTGGACAGTTTAATCCCAATAGATAGTAGATTAGGTAAAGAATCACATGGATCCAACTGTTTAATCTAGATCCATGAAGAAATAAGAAGTAGAACTAGATTAGATTTTTTTTTTCAAAAAGAATAAAATGTTGTAAGAGAGTTTGCCAATCCAAGTGCACTCTAAGAAGAAAAAATGTTAGATCTGTAGGATTGGGTAGGTAGAAAGCTCGTTGATGAAGGTCCATTTTTTTCATAGCTGCCAAATATGTTTTTTAGAGAAGATCATCCCAGCAAAGGAAGGGCAGCCCAATGGATAAGGCAACTGATCAAGCTCCCAGAGAATTCAAGTCTGAAGTTCTTGATGCCTTCAAGAAGGCACCATCCCCAAGTGGAGCCACTGTTAGCCACCTATAATATTTTTTTACACCAAAAGGTGGCTAAGACTTTTTAAGCCTCCAAGGAACAAATTTTATCACTAAAAATTGTTGGCTCTTGAAGTCTCTTTAAGGCCTCATGCTTCTGTCCAAAATATTCATTATCTTTGCCTTTTATACTCAGAAAATCCTGCTGATTCCAAGTGAAAGACTGCTGAAAGACCATCATTTTCCCCCTTCTCAAACCTTTCATTTGCTCCCCTTTTTCTCCATAAAGCCCCCCTTGTTTTCATAAGTCCTCTTCTTTCATTTATGAAAATTACTTTTCCATAGTTAAAAACCCATTTTTTAACTATTCCGATCCATTTTTCCTTTGAAAACCTAAAAACCCCACTTTTCCAAGGTTTAAAGCTGAAAAACTATAAACCACGTGTTAAATATAAAATGGGTTGATTAAAAAGACCTGATCGCGCAATCTAAATCGGAAAAATCAAAATGGGTTGATCAGAAAGACCCGCATCCAAAGTTCCGATGCGATTGGGTCCTATGTATTATAAACCCTGCCCCTTTTATTTTCTTTCCATATAACTTTTCCCTGGGACCAAGTGTTAAGGATCTTGGGTGCTAATCGCATCGCAATTTTTCAAATGGGTTGATCGGAAAGACTAGGCCCGCTGCTGCGATTGCAATTGTCTCCTTTGAATATATAAAGCCCTGGGCCCATTGTAGTTCATATATCCAACGGCCCCACATTCGGGCGCCAGACCTTTTTTATATATATTTTCTTTCCGCCCCCGGAGCATAAAACATTTGTTTTTATTTTCAAAAGGTTTGAATTTTATATATTATATAATGGTTTTCCACTGATTGATTCAAAACTAATCCGTGCCGTTGATCTAAAGCCGATCAAACGGCTAGCGCTCAATCGCATCGCATTTCTCAATCACTGCGCTAACACTTCTTCCCCCGATTGTCGATCCCCAATTGGTTATCCACCGTTGATCTCTTCTCCACCTTCCGAGATCCAATGGTCCTCATTCCCTTTGATCACGAATCTTGCCGCCGCTTCAAAACCCGCCGATTCATTTCCCACCATTGATCTCGTTCGTGGATCAACGGTCATCGCTCAATCACTTTGACCCTCGTGATCACACAATCGCATCGGAGTTTTTAAATCGCACCCTTTTTCTCCTACCCCCGATTGCGATCCCCCGATTACGATCCTTCGATTGAATCCGTACCATCCACGTGTCCAGATCAGATGGTCCAAAATTACTCTGACTTGTTCATCTCCCCGATCTCCTTTTCGCCTCTTCTATGCAAATCTCCACCGTTGGATACTTTCATCCAATGGATACGCTCCTTCACCGCCATCTGAAGCAGTTTAAACCTAAAAATGCAAGATTTCATAATCATTTTTTGTTTTATGCAGGTTTTAAAAGGGTTTCCGCCGTTATATTAAAGAAAAGCCAGGAGGAGGGAATGACGATTCTCGTGCCTTCGGCCCATAAAGAGAACCATTCGCAGGGATCCATTCCACATTTTATCAAATGATCTACGGGCATTGATGCCTATAAAGGCCCTACGCAGCTCTGCACATTGACAATACACTGCATTTTAAACGCAATTTACAAGAGTATTAGTTTTGAAGACACAGCAAAGAAGAACAGAAGATTGAAGATAGATATGGGAATTACGGCTAAGAATGATTATCAAAGGCCTAATTCCCAGAATTAAAACACAATTAAAAGGAATATTATAAGTGTTGGATAGGCATAAAGGACCTCCACTGCTGCATTCTGAGGCGAATTGATTCCTCAGCTACCACAGAGCCACCTGTTGCCTCAAACCTTTCAAATAGAGGCCGAAGTTATTGCTTAAAGAAATATCTACCTCCAGCGCTGCCATGAAGTTAATTCTGCCACAGGAAAATAATGCAACAAATATCTGCAGAGTTACTCCACACAGCAAACAGAGCCTCAAAGTCAAATAAAGCTCCCGCCGAGCTTTGATATTTAATTATAAATAGATAATACAACGATCCACCTGTAAACTTCTCCATCGAGCCCCTCAAAAGGCCGAGAAGTCTTGAAACTTTATTAATTGTCTTAGGAGATATTTTTAGATTTCACCTCCTCTTTCTTCTATAAATACCTCTGTAGAAGAAGAGAAAAGGGTTGGTTGTTGTTTGATTACAAGTTGTAACACTGAAACTCTCTGAAATAAATATACAAGTCTGTTGAAGTTGAAGAACAAATTGAAGTCTTGGATGTCTTGATGATGTTGTTGCATGCTTGTTCCTGAGAAGGCTCTATCATTGGATCCATGAGCTTGGCTATTGGTGAAGTATTCTGAACTGTTAAATGTTTTCCCCTATTTTCATTATGTTCCATAATTTCTTACTATGGTAGGTTGAAATTTTTAGGCTAAGAAATGACTCTTGGAAGCACCTTAGACCTATTCACCCTTCACTGTTTTATGTTTTCTTCTGCTGAAGTATTTTAGAGGCTTTAAAATTTCTCTTTAGTCTTCATGCTTGTTTATTTCCTTAATAGCTCAAATAGTTGGTTTTAGCATGATTTATAGTTCTCCCTGCTTGTATGCTATCACTTGAAAGATGTTATTGAAGTCTCCCTTTGAAGTACCATTGTTTTAAGTTAATCAAAGAGGTCGGTTTTGATCTTGCCCTTTGCCATTGCTTGAACAGTTGTTTTGAAGGTCTTTATAGTTGTAAGCATAGATTTTATTTAGGCGTTCCCTCATACATGAATACAATTATCGATGAATGTTTTATGTTTTCCTAAGTCCTTTAAAATAAATCTTTGAGGAAATAGGGTGTTCCCAGATCTTATATTTCATTTTTAAAAGTTGTCTTGAAGTCATTATTTAGCAGAATGTTTGTATAGAATTTATGGTTAGCCCTGTCTATCAAATATCTCTTTATTGATAAGTTATGTTTTCAAGTTCCCTTTGTTGAGAATTAAACTTCTCTTTCCAAATCATTAATGTCCATCTCATTTCGAAAACAAAAGGATCTTGTGGCCAAGTTATATTTTCCCTTTGATATCCCATATCCCTTGAAAAGTTTGTCATGACCTCATTTTAACTCCATTGCCCAATGAACCAGATATTTCCTCTTTCTGTCTATCTTTCCTAGACCTTTCATGTTCTGTTGTATCAACTCAACCCAACCAAACAAAACATCTGCACTTAATAACTAGTCTAAAATCCATACTCAAAGTACACAAGATAAACCTTTGCAAACATATATTTGAGAGATCCCTCTCTGAGAAAAGGAGGACTAGATCCAGGAACTCTAAAGATTGGTTTTGATGTTGCCTTGTCTTCTGATTTGCCAAACTGTCAAAACACGGGACACCAACACCTTCAAATCCAAGGAGGGCCTTTCTGAATGGTTTTTCATGCCTTTCGGTTTGACAAATGTTCCCACAACCTTCATGAGGTTGATGGAGAAATTCTTGGGACCATTCACTACTCATTCGTGGTGGTGTATTTATATGACATTCTGATCTTTAGCCAGAATTAGGAAGAGCACCTCCACCACATTCGACAGGTCCTACAAACACTGCGACAACAAAATTTGTGTGCCAATTTAGAGAAATGAAATTTTGGCATGCCCTAGGTTCAATATATGTGATAAGTTATTAATTAGCGGGGGATCCATGTGGACCCAAACCAAGATTCAGGTCATTCGGGATTGGCCAGCCCCAACCACTCTAATAGATCTCTGCGTCTTTCAGGGTCTTGCCAATTTCTACCGCATGTTCATGTTGGGGTTCTCTCATATCACTTGGCCTTTGAGACAAGTCACCAAGGGAGGAGTGAAAGAAAAATTATTTTGGTCTGAATCTCAACAAAATACATTTGTGGAGTTGAAATGTCGGCTCTGCTCTACACCAGTGTTCACATTACCAAACTTGCAACAACCATTTGAGATCAAGATATATGCCTCTAACTATGCTATTGGGGCAGTACTTACTCAGAAGGGGCATCCAGTGGCATACCACAGTGAGACACTTTCAAACACAGTTTGAAATTATCCCACCTATGACAAAGAAATGTATTCCATTATGCAGGCCTTCCGAAAATGGAAGCATTACATTTTTGGGAAGGAAACAATCTTCCACACAGATCACCAACCCTTACATTTCATGCAGACACAAAGGAAGTTGCAGAACGGTTGCCATCCGAAATGGTCCACATACTTGAAACAATTCCATTTGAACATCAAATATAAGAAGGGAAGAACTAATAATCTTGAAGATTACCTAAGCTGATCACTGATCATGGCATTTACCATTGTGCTCAACTCTTGTGGGCATGAGACTTCGGGTTTGCCACATCTCTACAAAAGTGATCTGGATTTTTTCAACATATACCAGAGCTCCTGGAGGGTAATGAAGTTCAAAATTTTCACCTCCAGGATGCAATGTTATGCCACCTAGGACACCTTTTTGTTCCTTAAAGAGAGCGTGCTAATATGATTTTAGAAGCACACTACAGTGGGGCCACTGGAAATCTTGGGGTCGAGAAAACAATGGAAGTAATGGAGAAGTATTTCTATTGGTCGAACCTTCGACGTGATTTAGGGAAGTACATTATATCTTGCATTTTCTACACCATTTCCAAACTGATCGTCAAGAATCAAGGCCTATATACTCTGCTGCCTACCCCTAGTCGACCTTGGGAATCCATCTCTATGGATTAAATGGCAAGCCTCCCTTCTACCAAGCATGGAAACGACTGTGTTTTTGTGGTCGTCGACTTATTCTCTAATATGGCCATTATGGCGGCCTCCAAGAATAATATCACAACAGAAGCCACTGCTAAACTCTTCTTTGAATGAGTGTGCGTACACTTTGGTATTCCACAGTCCATTATCCCAAATCAGGACAATAAGTTCCTCATTACATTTTGGTCAAGTCTCTGGTCATTGTTGGGCACCAAGCTCACTAAGTCCACAAATTTCCAGCCCCAAACTGATGACCAGACATAGGTCGTCAACAAGATTATTGTACACATTTTGCACATGTCCAAATCAAAGAATCCACACGCGTGGCATGAAAGCCTCCCCTATGTCCAACATAGTTATAATTGGTCTCTCCATAGCTCAACTAGCCATAACCCCTTTCAGGTGGGCTTGGGATTCCAGCCATTATGTCCCATTGATGTGGTCATACCATTTGCAGCTACTCAAGCAGATTCAACTCATGTCTAGTCTGAAGCTGACAATGGAACAACTTCATTGAGTGCATTCAGCACATCCCCTAACAATTCTACGACATATTGGATAGATCCAATGCTAAGTACAAGCACCGACATGATCAGCATCGGATTCCACACAAGTTCAAATTGGGTGACAAAGTTTGGTTACATTTGCAGAAGGAGCGTCTCACTGGACCCCGCCGCAAGCTTCGCCCACTCCGATATGGGCCATACACCATCACCAAGGCTATCGGGGAAAATTCCTTCGAGCTCAGTATTCCACCATTCCTTGGTTTTCACCCAATTTTCAATGTGGACTTCCTTTGGCCCTACTTTCCACCATTACTGAACACATCAGACATTACAGAACAACTCACAGCAACAGAGTTAAACCCTGACTACATGGAACATTCCACAACTGATCGGATCATGAACACGCATATCAATAACACAAGTACATAGAAGATCCAACTATATATGGTTTTCAAAATTGGACAACTCCTACACCAAGGCAAGTGGCTCACCAGGGACCAAGTTTAGCAGCATTTTCCTCATCTCATGGAGGAACTCAATGAAATGGGGACCATTGCTTCCTAAAGGGGGAGGATTGATCCATGTGGACATTGGTGGCCTCCCGCCTATTCCACTTGGACCCCCATCATTTTTTCTTTCATTTTTTTTATTTTCCTTAATTGTTGCACAATTTACTATTTTGGCAATTTTTGGGTTCAGAACTTTGGGAGCTGTTTTGAGGCCATAACGATGTTTTTTGGGGAAAATTTGGGTTAAAATATGTGTTTGACCAATGTTGGTTGCTCAAAATTTTTATTTCTCGGATAGATATTTCTAATGAGGTATTGTGCGGGTCAAACAAAGATCATATGCCAAAGTTACAACCCCGGGAAGTTGATGTACCAATTTAGCCAAACGAGGCCCATAGTTTTGGTGCTTCCTCTCCTAGGGTTACGTTTTTGGATGTTTAGGGTTTTCCATTATTTCTAAAGAATAAATAGGCCTTTGAGCCTCATTGTAACACAATTTAGAGGCATGTAGTTGCCATATCTCTTCTCAGAGATAAGCTACCATCACTCGAACTAGTTTATTTCCATTCAGTCTGTAAGCTTATTTTAGTTATTTGATATTATTGAAATGAAGTTTTATTTTTGTTTCATCTCTATGTTTATGTTTATTTTTGTAATTTATTGTGTTCCTGCATAAATCTATAGTAATTGAGTGGAGGTTGCTTTTTGGTCAAAATTCAAAATGTTGTATGTTAATTTCATTTGTTTAACTTGAAATTCTTCTTGTGCCCTAGGTTCAATCTTCAATCTTACATTAAGACTCAAAACTTCAGAAAATTTACAAACATGCTAAGAAAATTGAATGTTATGTGGGAATCTGGTGAGCTTGATGAGGGTTTTGACCGATCAAATTTGAATTGCAAGTTATGTGGGAAACATATGACAGGGTGAGTATAGAGATTGAAATTCCACCTTGCACAAATTCATGGACATTAAGTAGTGCTTTCCACCAAAAAAAAATCTAGAAATCATCCTTAGCCAGGGAAAACTTTAAGGATTGAAGTTTATCTTAAAGTTTCGAAACCTTGGTGAATCTTACTAGTCCCTAATATGAAAACTGTAAAATGTTTGGTGATCTTTGTGTAGAAATATTTATATTTCCAATGATTTTATATTAGTGTATATAAAATTTTGGCAATTGTTAAGGTAAAATAATTTTGCATTGTAAAATTTTGGCGAATCATTTTTTTTGGAAAAAGGATTGAAAATTAGCCCACCTGCGAATATTAGCCCCTAAAATTTTCCATGTCCTTAGCTCTCAAATCATTGGAAGAATAGAGACAACCAAAATAACCAAGGAAACTCTTAAGAGACAAATGGCAGGGGGGTGGAGTGGTGAGACTGGTAAGTTGATCAAAATCTAGATTGGGGGCAAAAATTTGCCAAAAATTCAAATTGCTCAGAATCACACCAAACTAGAACAACCGGATTGGGCCAGTTGCTAAGAATCTGGCACAATTCGTTTCACTCAAAACAGATTCCATATGAGGAAGTTAGAGCCCGCTGATCGCCATGTCAAATAGGCAAATTTAAAAAAAAATTGGTCAAATAGGGTCAAAGGCCAAAAATTTGGGTTTTACTCCATTTCGCCCAATGACACCGTGCAAGTGTCAATCTCTGGTTGGTTTTTGAAGAGTGTGACTTGTTTTAATTTTATTGGAGGCTTGTGGAGGAACTAGTGGCATGAGGATACGTGGCTAGCTCGGAGGCCGCCACATGCCCCCTTCCAAGGTCAAACTTCTAACTTTGGGGTAAAGTTTTAATTTTCATGTATGCCAAGGTCGAATTGCAAATTTTATACTACGGTTACCCACATATCAAAGGTCGGAGGTCTGAATTATCCACATAACAAAGGTACAAATTCATATTATAATTCAATGGTTGAATTATTATTAACCATGGTCTGAATTATTTCAATATATATAAGGTTTAAACCTTATTATAAATTTTTGGTTCAAAATTTTAAACCGACAGGAAGAGTGGCAGTCGGGGCTCGACCCTGCGACCTCCCCCACACCAATGCACCATGTTGCCAACATAGCACTACCATAAGACTTAATATATGGAATAGACATCATTGAAATCTATTGATGAGTAGAAGACAATGGTTTCCTTAGAAATGGGGTTTGAATTTAGTAAAGCAAAAAATCTATAACTACGCCTCCTCAAGGTGACTTTAGGGGTTGGGTGTGTTACAAATATATACTATGTTATATTAATGTTAAAGAAGTAAACATCTATCCATTTTATTGATAATACTGCTCTATCAAAAAGATAATATGAATTCTTTCATCCAAATATATTTTTGTTTTTTGGAATTATATCATTAACTAATCCATTATAAATTGCATATTAATTAGATAGTCAAGTGGAATAGAAGTAGAAAATACATAAAATAATGTATTTTCCAAGGAATAAGTGCCACAACATTATGTGAATGGTGTCCCTTTTCAATTTTTTTAGGTGGGTTATGCTTAAGTCTTATTATTTATAATTATATTCTCCTTTCTCAAAAGAGAGTGGTTAACAACCATATATGTGTAGCTCATTGCATTACAACAAGAATCAAGCATGGCTTTTCCTTAGGATTTTGTTGTTGGTTTTCCAATAGAAGGCACAAGTGGTCATATTTTGTTTCTATAATAATTAGAGGAAATCATTTAAAGGAAGCCTCCCACTTGTGCCCCAATTATAAAAGGAATAAAGAAAAAAGTCATATCCATCATAATACTCAGTCATGTTATATTTGTGCAAAACTATTCATAGTAATAGGAATGTGTTCAACATAGAGATGCATGTAGCAAGTTTATACCCCTTTCTCAAAAATGTAATTATGTGTTCCCATATCAGTTAGATAGTCAAGTGGAATAGAAGTAGCAAATACATAAAAATATGCTTTAAAAGGTGATAGTGTGAACAAATAAGTGATTAAGGAAACTCCTAAATATTTAACCATTGGATTAGATTACCATGAAATATATCAATATAGCACAAGTATATCATCATTGGGTTGCCTTGGTAGAATGTCCTCTGCTCCAACATAAGGACTTTAGACAAGGAGAAGATGATTTGGAGTGACTAAAATTTCTAGCCACGTGGATGAACAATCTAGTAGATGCAGGGGTTTGAAAAAGGAAAATAGTGATAAGGATTTTTGGAGTAATGGTGATGAAAAACAAGAGACATATCTTATTCAAAATCCAAATATACCAAATGAATTAGTGTTTAACAATACATCAGCCTCTTTGACAGCAAGCAAAAGGAACAACAAAGAGATCCATGGGTTACAAAAAATGTCTATCATCTAAGAGTGGCATTCTAATGGCATACTTGAGGATGTCAATACTTTTGAGTAGAGCTAATGACATGCCATGTACAGATTCCCCCCCATTGTGCAAAACAAGAATGAAAATTGTTGAGTTCAACTCATCATGTATTAGTAATCCAAAAGCATAACCACATTAGAAAATAGTGTTTAGGCATCATTCAGTGAAAGGACCAGGGGAAAATTCAAGAGTCAATTATTCACAATAAATTAGACTAATAGCTAAAAACTAAAGAATGGTAGAGGAAATGAAAGATGTGTATTAATTCTTTTCATATCCTCCCAAGGTGAGTGGACATTATCGTTGCATGGAGTATCACTTCATATTATTAAAAATCCTCTTATAACCATCAAAGAGCCAAAACCAATAGTAAAATATACTCTAAGGAATAGCCACCCAATATTATTAAGTTCTTTGCACAGAATATGAAAATAAAAATGTAGCCATCCATGAACGCATTATAGGTTGTAATTTTAACGTATCTAGAAATATGTAGGAGGAATGAATCTTCTAAAACTACTATGCATATTTAAGAATTGTACATTGTCAAAATTTTCAAGATAAATGACTATTGCAATTGCAGACAATTGAGTATGTTAGTCATCAGTAATTTTTACTTGTTGATGATGACTAAATTCTAGCTAAGTTTTCTAGAAGCTGATCTCCATATGTCAATTTGTCATCTAGAAAACCCTCATAAACTTTTTTTTGCCTTCCTACCTTTTCAGTCCGCCCATGACGAGATGAAACCTTATTATCAAATCCTACTTAACCTCAACCATACTAGTCTGCCCATCAGTTCTAAAGAAACAATCCAAATCTGTTCAAACAACCTCCCCTAAGTTAGGAAGTGGCGCTTTAAGACATTTCACCCTTGACGAACTATCCAAGAGCCAAAAAACCTCCATCTACTATAGACCAGTCATAACAGACCTCCCACTCTGCTAATAAAGTTGGTCACAGCCCTAAGTCGCGCCACTAATACACCCTTAAGTCTTAGCAATACATAGACCATAATCTGAAGCTGATTTTAGGTGTTTTACAGTGTTTGATGGATATTTCAAGGATAGGAAACATACCAGCATCTCAGAAGACAATTTTTGGCGCCACATGAGAAGACAACTGCTTCTCAATATGATATTGAGCCTGGGATGCAGCTACAGTGCAAAGAGTTATTCATCAAACTCTTGCGACCTCATTCACAGCCTGAAAGGACAGCAGAAGAAAAAGTTACATTGTCAAGAGGCTGTTGATATGACATGACTGAGAACCTCCTTCATTTACAAGCAGAGGGTTAAAAGTGCCTCATTCATCTATAAGCAGAGGGCGATGGCCAAAGGTTGGTTTTAAAGATTTGCAACTGATTATAAGACAGATTTGTTTTTAAACAATGAGACAGTGACTAGGGTTTTTCTAAAAGAAAAGTAATGATTGAAAACAGAGGTAAGAGCAGTAGTGTTCTTCACAATTTGTTTGCCTGCCATCATGTGTGAAAGAAACCCTTGTTAATATGTTCATCAGGCAGCCTTCATATGGCTGAGACAGAAGGTTGACAAAACATTAGATATTTTTCCAAGTGAAGGGCCCTCCTTCATTCATTAGCAGTGGGCCAGGGCAGTGATTATTTCTAGGTTTTCTCATTGAGTGATAGACAAAGTATAAACATAATAAGAGATAGTTGAAACAGAGAAGTACTGAAAAGAGACCAAAAGGAAAGTAGGGGTACCATTGCAATCCAAGGAGGTCAAGCTTATCTCTCAACAAGGTTTCTGTCAAAAGACAGTCTGCAGCTCCAACAAAATAGAATTTTAAGAATGGTTGATGAGATGGGTCATTGCACAGGCGAAAGAATTGATGATGATTATGTTTCAAAGGGTGCTTAGTTTCTTGATGCATAAAGGAATGTATTTCAAATTATTTATCATAGTGAACAGAAGGAAATCTGAGTTTAGTTCTTCCCAAGAAAGGTATACAACTGAACACAGAGGTTCATAAGTGTAAGAAAGACTCTGGCCTATTTTTCATACTCTGGAGAAACTTTCAAAGAAAATATAGGCAAGTCCCTTATAAGAATAGTTCAAAGGCACTCTGTTGTTACATTTTGAATAGAGGAAAGCAATAGGTTCTAAAAATAATCTGCAGGATTTTTCATTACCTTTGAAGCACAAAGCAAAACCTATAAACTGACAGGTTTATCATCATTGGAGAAAGGTTGTGAAAACAGATAGTCAAAATGGTAAAAAGGGGTCTTGATCTCAAAACAAACTCTGCCATCATGGTCAAAAGGAAGCCAAGCATTTGTCAAAAAGGCCATCCTTCATAAACAAAGTAAAGGACACTCATCCTCCTGCTCATAAGAGAATGCCTTCAAATAGCTCATCACAGTGGACAAGAAGGCAAAGTACATTTGGTTTTCCAAAGAAATTTTGCTCCTATAACAAAGTCAAAGATACCTTGCTGGTATATTTTGAGCGGGGGAAAGGTGTTAGAAGAAGCGCCCTTCTTGATAGACAGAGGATGAAAGAGTTTAATTGAATGCCACTAAAGCAGTGTGCCGACAGTCAAAAAAAGGCTCAAATATCTCATCTCAACAAATACAAAGGGATAGTAAAATTTGCATGGCTGCTGAATCATAATACCTCTGCCACAGTAAAATTAGGGTTAAGGAGCGCCCGGGCAGTTTGTTTCAAAATTATTTTCTGACCAAACAGAGATTAAATTTACAAAAGTGAGAGATTATTTTGTCCCTCATAGGTTCAAGAAGAAAAACCTCCTTCAGTTTCTACATAGGTATCATGGTTTGTGAGAAATGTGAAAAATTCAGATGTCACGGGAGAGCTTCTGCACCAAGATTCATCATTTTGACCAGTGATGGGAAAGTCAGGTTTTGAACAACCAAATTGACTCCAAATGAAAAAATTAAAATTTTTATGGAAATTATACTTCCATAGCTTTCCGACGAGCCATCTCGGGCCAAATTCCGACAATAGGAAGGCATCCAAAAGTAGCATGCAATCAACGCTATGTTTTTCTGCACCAACATTCATCATTTTTTACTAGTGATGGGAAAGTCAGTTTTTGAACAACCAAATGGACTCAAAATGAAAACATTCAAGTTTTTCTGGAAATTAGACTTCCACAGATTTCCAACGAGCCATCTCGCGCCCAATTCCGACACAGGGAAGGCCTTACAAATTGGGTGCAAAGTTGCGCAACGCATTTGAAAAGCTGCGTGGCGCGTTCAGGAAGAAAAATTCCAAAGGAATGCACTGCTGCACGGCGCTTCTGTAGCAGCGCACGGCGCTCCTATAGCACTGGTCAAAAATTCACTTAAAAACCTTAAAAAACTCTTTGGAGAGCTGCTCAACCAATCAAAAAGGGCCCTTAAGCTTTTTTAAGGTATTCTTCTCACTCCATTGGCCAAGCATAGTAATCAATTGATTGTTTGTTTTTCATTAGACCAAAACTTGTTGTTTGGCATAAAGGAGGACAAAACAGTGATTTATTGGAGGAAGAAAGTTGGTTGTTTAGAGAAAGTAAAAGGAAGAAACCATATCTTGTTTTTTAAAACATACCATGTTTGTCATGATCAAAGAAACAATGACTTCAAATAAGTCCCTTTTTGTTTCAAATAAACATTGAGAAACAATGATTAGGGGATGAAGCTTTGTCAAAATTGTGAAGATAACCCTACTGTGGTAAAACAAAGTCAAAATCTATCAGCTATGTGCATTGTTTAAAACAGAAAGGAAGGATAAGGTGTTTTTTAGGGTGAGAACAATCGGTCACTTATCTAAACACAATGATCATTAGATAAACACTTGTGGATTTCCAAAATATCCTCTGTATATCAAAGGGACAAAAAGGCAGTGTTGTGCCTTTCAAGTCCATAAGGCAGAAACAGTAAGAAAGCTGCCATTTACAGTTGGAGGGTGTGTGGATAAAATTAGTGTGAGAAGCAGTAAAGCAAAGGGAGGGCAGTAATTTGTTTAAGGAGGAGTTTGTTGTGATTGAATGCTACAGGATTTTATGACTACATCAAAAGAAAGATAAACTTTTTCTTCTCATCCTATTACACAGTGACTTTGGACTGTGTAGATGCCTTTGTAACTGACTGTCTTCATATTGTTAAAAAATATCTGTTGAAAGGCACACCAAAAGGAGCAGTTTTTTGTTTGAAGGGAAGTTTTATTGTTGAAATGATACAAGACCTTTGTTAACACATCAAACATTACAAGCTTATCACCCTGTCCTATGAACAGTCACCTTTGACTGTCTACACACTTTGGTTGACTGTGTTTATGGTGATGAATTGATTGATTGAAAAGCATACCAAAAGGCAGCAGTGTTTTGATTGAAGAAGAGTCTTGATTGTTTACACTGCTACTGATTGTTAAGATCTCACCAAACATTACAAAACTCTGTCACCATTTCTATAAACGCAGTAACTGTTGACTGAGTAGATGCCTTCTTTGAATGACTGTCTTCATATTGCTGAATATACTTGTTGAAAGGCATACCAAGAAGAAAGCAGGGTTCTGAATTTAAGGAGATTGTGGTTTTACCTTTGTCAAAGATACAAGGTTATATTGTTATCCTCAAAATATCAAAAGGCAGGGCGACCTTATCACAAAACACAGGAAATTCACTTTGACTGTCTATCTTTATTGACTATGTTTTTTCCTCTTAAAAGTTTACTTGTTGAGTTGCATATCAAGTGGAAAGAATTGTTTTGGAAAGGGGCAGAGGGTGGTGTGCTAAAGGACGTTTTCACACTACATTCAAAATCATTGTTGCCTTGTCAAATAGTGATTTGACAGACTGAGACAGAGTTGTGTTTGAAAACACATTTCAAGAACTTTTGAGGCATCTTGGTTTTGCAGAAGCACCCGAAACAGAAAGTGAGAAAAGACACATCAGAACTTCATATTTTGTCTTATGCTTCAGAACATGTTTCTAGGGACCCTTGAGGGTCATACACACCGATTTTGGGCAAATTTTGACATGCTTTAGTTTTTTGGCATTTTTGAGTTTTTGGTCAAAACTCATGAAATTCGCCATTTCATTTTGAGGATTCGTCAAAGGAGGAGAATGGTATCATTGGATGCCATAAATTCAGGAGTACACCGTCAGTGATTTTCAGGACATTTGGAGATCATTTTCTTCCCCGAAATGGCGAAAAATGCTCGCTTTTTGCACACTTTGCCCGGTCTATCAGCAGACTGTAATTTTTGGTTTTTTACACACAGGTGCAGTTTTGGAGGACTTCCAGGCATTGGATTGAGAAAATTTCAGTTGCTCCAGAAATTAGACACTTAGAGCTTTCCAATGAGCTATCATGAGCCTCGTTTCGACATCAGGAAGGCTGCCAAATGTTACCAGAAAGTCAGGGGACCTTTTTCTGATGTAAATTTGAAATATTTTTGTAATTTTTGAACCTCTAAAATCTGCTTTTTCCAAATGTGCGTTTAGCTATTTTTGCACATGGAAAATGATGCAAATTCAATTATTTTTCTTTTTTTATAATTTTCTAGATATTTTATGAGATATTTTTGTGCCTTGGGCTTTGCAAAGCCTCAAGGACAAATCTAGATATTTTGATTAGGCCAATAGGATGGCAAGTTGCACCATGAGGTTTTCCTCACTTTGGCCTATTTATTCCAAAGGCTTGCATTGTAAAACAGGGCTGAACTTGAGAAGAGAAGCAATATATAGTTATATGAGATTTGGAAGAAAATACTTGTGTTATGCTTTTGGATTGCCTCTTGGATGTTCTTGGATGAATGATGAAGGATTGTTGATGGATTCCATGACTTGGTAGAATGGTATAGCGTTTCTTTCTATGTTTTGTCTTCTAGTTTTCATTCATGAATACATGTTTCTTGCTTGCTATAGATCAGTAGAGAACAAATTTGAGACATGCCCTTGGAGGCACCTCAAATTTCCTGACTCTTCATAGCTTTCATGTTTTCTTCTTCCTTAGTTGCATTAAAGAATTCTTAACTTCTCTTTAATAACTTGAGGATATTGTTGCTTGTTTCATTCATAGTTCTATACATTCTAAGGATGACTTACGGTACGCCCTGCTTACCTATGGCTAGCTATAGTTCCATCCATGAAATTTCTCTTTGACTGATTAGATTACCATGTTTTTGAACCAAGGAGGCCTAGTTCCGATCTAGCCCTTTACCTAAAACTATGTGAATCTTGTTTTTCAAAGTTCCCAATGACTTGAAGTACTGTGTTTAGGCATTCCGACATAGTAAGTTAAGTTGTTTGTCTTCCTTGAGTGTTTTCCCCAAAGTCTGATAGCCATTTCCCAAAGTTAGAGGGTCATATACTTCTATGCATGGCTTGAATGTTTATTTCAATATATTGATTAGCTTATAGTTACATTTTGCATGATTAATGGTTTTCCCTACCATGTTTATGTTGTCTATTAATCTAGTTATGCTTGAAACTCTTTGTTGTTCACAAACTTGATGTCCATTTACTCCATTTTTCCCAAAGATCCTTTATACCTTGAATCAAATCGGCCCTTCAATAGCCCTGTATCGTCATTTAATAGCTTTCTTGACTTTTTGACCCCATAGCCCAGTTAATCTAACATCTTCTTACCTATTTTATATCTTTGATCAGTTTCATCCCTCACAACCTAAAAAACCAAAATCAAAAACTTACTTCATAACTAGCCTAAAATCAGAACACAATAAACAACCACACAGATATCCCTTACACATATAGAGAGAGCCCTCTCTGAGTCCAGGAAGGCTAGGTCCTCGGGCTCCAAAGATTGGTTTGATGTTACACTGTCATTTGGTTTGCCAATCCGCCAAATCACGGGACCCTAACAGAGTAGAAAATATTGCATGAATTTTTCCCTTCATTATATGTATTGGATAAGTATTATTCATATGAAAATTCATTATATTATAATGCCTAAATTGTAAATATAAACATGCTAACTTATTTTTTAAACATCCAAAATTGCACTCAATGGAGAAATTTTGTCCTTTAACTTTTCTTTGGAAAAAATAAGGATGTCAACCAAATGCATGTTAAGAACAAATATCTATGTAAAATTATATTTGACATAGAAATCTTAAGATCCAAAGTATCCATGTATGTGAATCATTTTTGTCAAATTAATATTGTAGTACCATTAACATGGGAAAAAAACACGGCATTAAGAAATATGAGGAATAGAAAATAGCTTCATTGTGACTTCTTATTTTGAAATAATCATAGCTTTATACAATATTAAGAAAAACTTGTGCCTATTTGATGCTAGTAGGGACACTTAGCCTAAAACCTCCATTTTCATAAAATGGCTCCCTTTAACAATTATAGTAATAACAAATCCAAATGTTCATTGGGATTTATGATTTATGCTAGAATGATTATTCAAAAATGTATAGAGCTCTAGCAAGTACCTATATGGTTTACAAGTATTCATTAAGGACATAAGAAGGTTGAAAGGATTGGGACATCTCTTTAACATGGAAAAATATGCAAGAGGTTAAATATGATTAGACATTGCTTAGTAGGTTATAGCTTCACAACATTTATCTTTATGTTTCATTTGTTGAAGACCAATATGGTATACTTTGAAGAGTACAAGCAATTCAAATTCATAACTAAACTAGAAATTCGACTTATAACATTTAGTAAATAGTGTAAAACAATAAGTTAGAATCTAAAAAATACAGAGAAACATTTTATTAGGTTAGAAATCGTGTTTATATGTTATGTTAAATTTAAATAACAATATTTTCATATATAGGTATAAAAAACATGCAATAATTTCTTGGTAGTAACTATTATTGGGGATCTTACTTCATGGATATGATATTGGACTTATGGATGGAAAACAAATGAAACAAAATGTAGATCTACAATCTCCATAATGTATTATTGTAAAGGCATATAAATTTCATGTCAAGAATAATTACAAATCAAAATATTCTTGTTATTATAAGCAGACTAACAAGACTCAAATCATTGGCTATTGTGTTTTGCACAAACTATGTTGTAGAAGAAATTTGATCATTTGAGGAAATTGCAACATTTCTTACTTCATTTGTATTTCTAAACAAATTAGATATGCTTTGTCTGAATCTTTGAGAATCAACTGAAGTTCCCATCAAATCCTTTTTTATACTCTCCAATAACATTGCCACTTCTCTCATGGTTGATCGTTCTTCAAGTGAATCTTTTGAACAACTTAAACCAACATATAGCAAAGAAAGGATGAAAGTGTATATATTATTTTCTTAAAATTCATATTCATCCACTGCTTCAAAAAAAAGATCATAAATTACCTCCTTCACTCTATTTGGAAATGCAAGGGTCACCCACTTGTGCAAAATTAGCTCTCCAACAAACATGTCACTAGTTGGTCGCTTTCTAGTAAGCATTTCTAATAACAAAATGCCAAAGCTATAAACATATCCTTTTGTGGAAATTTCCATTCCCAATCCATACTCTGCTTTAATAATAATAAAAAAATCATCAAATTTTTCTTAACCAATCCATATAATACAGAACTATTACTGAAAAAAGACAAGTGAAAGTATTGTTTTAAAAGCCATACCTGGGGCAATGTAGCCCATTAACCCTTTCAAAGCAAGTGATGCTGCAAGTGAATCACTTGAGGTTTCACCAATTATTCTTGCAATACCAAAATCTGTCACATGGCCTGACATGTCTTCACCCAAAAGTACATTGCTGGGTTTTATGTCACAATGCACTACTTGCACAAAAGAATCATGGTGAAGATATTCCATTGCATGGGCCACATCTATGGCAATGTCTAATATTGTTTGCAATCTCAATTCACACAAATTCTCATCATTGTTGTCATATCTATCAGGATACAAATGATTATCTAAACTTCCTCTAGGCATAAAATCGAACATCAAAGCTTTGAACTGGAGGGTAGAACATGAGGTTATGACTCTCACCATATTTTTATGTCGAACTTTTTGCAAGACACTACATTTTGCTTTAAAACTCTTTTCAACTTGTTCATTTTGCAACTGGAGAACCTTAACAGCAACATATGAACCTTCACTCAAAATTACTTTATACACTAACTCATAGTTTCCTTTTCCCAACAAGTTGGCATTGGGAAACCCATTACTTTCTATGTGAAGCTCTTGATATGAGATCCTTTGTTGCACTAAATTTTGGAAAATAACTTGTAAGAAATCAAAGCTTTTCATATGTATACCCCTTTTCCAAAAGAATCCCAAAAGTAGACAACATAGTATAAAAACAATAGCTCCATTGATTGGCAGTAATATTCTTCTCACAAATGGAAAATGACTTCTTAGTGTTGGGCATGTAGATAAATTGAATATGCGTGTTCCACAATGACCAGGATTTTCAATTAAAAAGATGGAACTTGTTTGATTTGCAAAAAACCCTCCTTTTGGAATCTCCCCTCTAAGGTGGTTGAAAGACAAATTCAAAAATTGAAGCATTTTCAACTTCTCAGGAGTAATTGGTATTGTACCTGATAAGGAGTTGGAAGAGAGATCTACGCTCAAGAGACTTTGTAATTTTTCAAGGGAATTTGGAATAGGGGCTTGGAAGGAATTTTGAGATAAATTCAATGATTGTAGTTCATTCCAGCTTCGAATTGTAGATGGAATTGCCCCAGTCAATCGATTGGAAGAAATGTCTATTAGTTTTCCAAAATAATAGCTAATTATTATGAGAGGCTTGAGCATGCATTTTTAACTGCCCGTATTTCAACTTACCATGAAAACGATTGCAATTATCTGGTTTGTGTCCACCTTTAGTGACTTTTTTCCATCTCACTTTTAGGTGCTTATTAATGGAATCTTTGAGAATTAAGGATGGGATGACTCTTCAGGTTAGTATTATTTATGAATATTTTGAAATTTTGTTTAAAAAGTTGTATTATGCGATGATAATATTTTTTTGGGATAAATTATATAGAAATTTAGATGATATAATAGGTTGAAGTTGACAATTTTATAAAGATCATTAAAATATTGAATGAAAATAAAAGTAGTGACTAAACTTACTTTTAGTTTTTAAATTTTTTTTTTCTTTTGATTACATTTTTTTTTTATTGTTATTTTATAAATTAATAATTAAAATGATTTAGGTGAAGATTAATTTAGTTATGAATTTTACAAATGGTTTCTAGAAAACCTAAATCCCAACCCTAACTAATTCTAGATCAGCTGAAGCTACTCCACTAACATAAGAAAATATAATAACTTTAATGAAATAAGACTTGTAAATTATAAACTAAGGCCCAAGCACATCATTATGCTTTCCTTTTTGTCTACTCAACTAACATAAGAAAATATAATAACTTTAATGAAATAAGACTTGTACATTATAAACTAAGGCCCAAGCACATCATTATTCTTTTTTTTTTTTGTCTATATGTACAACCACTTTTTGCATCAATGGACAAACCTTCAAGAAGAAATTTGAAGAGATGTGACACTATTTTAAGTTGAAGAATGCCTAAAATCCTAATTGATTTCATACTAGAAAGTATAACCAAAAGGTTTTGAGAATACAAGGAACTTGAGACTCATTTAAGGTATTATCCATGTATCGATTTAAGAGTTTTAAGAAGAGTGTGCCTTCATCTACACAAGACACCAAATTTAGGAAATTTTTGATTTATAAACATCCTTAATAATTCAAGTAGAATTGTCACTTCTTGCTCAACCAATTCAAGTGTGTAGAGAAGAAAGTCATCTATCCCCAACAAGGATAGAATCCCCAAAAATTCTATGTCTAGAGAGAGCTATTGTAACAGTTGGCTACTAGAAATATTTTGTGTGAAGACTAGACTATTAAGAAGATGAAAAAAATAGGGAAGTGATTGACGTTATTTCTACATTGAGCCTAGGTTTGGGTTTTTGCAAGGAAAACTACACCCAATATTTGATTCCTTTGGTTGTATCTTTAACCTATGGTTTTCTTGGAAATTGTTGTGTTGCTCTTTATGGGAATCTCATCGCTTTTGAATACCTTAATTCAACTAGAAGAGGGGGGAGGGACTTTGACATGATGAATTGCCCTAAATCATCTTTAATAGTAAGTCATTTGATTTCCATTCATGGAGCTTATAGAACCACCATGTATAATGATTTGGGTTGTTTCATCTAAGGATAATGAACCACACTTATCATCAAAGATATTCTCTAGTTTGAGGGTACCATTAATATCTCCTCTTGTGAATATTGTGTCCATATTATTACAATTTCGAGAACTTTAGGATCATACATCCTTAAACGTAACCTTTCACATCACCTTTGAGTTCCTAAACTCACTCCATATCAAATTAATGTTAATTGGAGATCATCACAATGTTGAATAGAATCAAAGATCTTTATTTATTGAATTAAATTTATTATAGTGTCATTAATAGTGGCACTCTTGTCTTGATCTAGATCATGTCCCTTCATTAGTTAAACTCTGCAACCAACACTTCAATTGAATTAGTGACCCAATATTTGCAATATTTATTTGGAAATTTATGAAGGTTAGCAGATTTATGGTATTTGTTAAGCCTTGTTGGTTATTGAACATATTGATATTATCGTTTCTAGTCAATTATTTTGTTTAGGATACAATGAAAACAAAGAAATTACATGCATTAGAAGAAATAATAGAGAAAAACATAGATCTGTGTACAAGGTAGAGTATAGAAGCCTAATAGCCTTTCTGTGCTTTTAATTATTTATCGACCATTGTCTGAGAAGGTGTTTTACTCAACCAATTGCTAAAAAGTGGAGTGCGAGATTTTTTCATTTCACCAATTATTTACCATCCAAATTCTTACTCTCCAAGGAAGTTGGGAAAGTGGTAAATAAAACATCATATCACCAAATTTAGCATCCAAGAAAGTTGGGAAAAATGGAGTGGAATACTCACTTATTGTGACATTGAAACTTGTTTTCCACCTGTAGAATTTAATACAATAACATGTATATTACTGGACTCCCCTGATCTAACAATTAAATCCACTGTTAAATACATAATCCTTCTACTCAATTCTTTGTAGAAATTAAATCGCCAATTGCAAAACACATGAAGAAAAATCAAGCGCACATAACAAGATATTTTACTGGGAAATCTTAAAGCTAATAACCAAAAATATCATATATTATGTATATCATGGAAGCATGAAACAATCTCATACAAAGCTCTGCTCATAGAGCTCTCAATACAATATATAATTGTCTCACACTATCATGTAGAAATTTGCATATCTATGCACCAATTTCTTGCCTCCTGACAGCCTGCCTCCACTGTGCAATCCCTATTGAAGAAGAACCCTGAATGAATTCGATCCTGCCCTACCTTGACTATGCAATCCTCATTGGCAACTCCAATGTGTGTGTATATGCATTGAATGCATCACTATAGTCACAACTGATATTCAAACACACCCTTTCACCTATCTCTCCATTGGGTCCACACTAGATCTGACATGTAGGTAGTTAATTGTTGATTTCTTCAGTTGCAAGTAAGACACTACTTGTGAATTAATTAAATAATTAATTCACTCATCTTTCACTAGTGTATCCTTAGTTACAACTAGCACAAATAAGTTTAACTCACTTAACTGAGTTAAACTAAATAACAACTCCCATAACTACTCTTCCAACTTTGTTACAACCGTGTCACACTCAGTTACAATGAAGTCCATCATGCATGAGTCACCAACCAACCTTGCAACTCGTCATTCCTTCAGCTAACTGGTTTTCCACATCATTTAACTGAAATCAAGTGCTCCAAGAGAATAAGTTATTATTTATTGTCTGATTATCATTAAAGGCTAATAATAATCGACATGCATTCTATTTTTAGATTAGAAATCTATAAATAGACTTCGCCCATCTTCTAAAAATAGAAACTCATCTAAAGATAGAATTTTCTAAACCATCTAGAATCAGCATCCTACTAATTTTAGAATATGCTCAGCATTCTAAAAATAGACATACACCTAAAAATAGCCTGTGGGCCCCACCTAGTGTGTAGAAATTTGAATAACTGATATATTATTCACCGAGAATATCCTGATCACACACTATTTTAGCTTCATGCACAATACAAAATCTCTTCTACCATTGATCATCACATGCAGAAATAAAATCAATTGCATGCATACATTAAAACCACAAACAATCACACATATGAACACAGTATTTAATGGGAAAGCTTAAAGCTAAAAACCCCAACTATCTATATATTATATTTCATGGAGATCATGTAACAATCATAGTACAAAATCTCCTCACAAGCTCTCATGCACACCCTCAATTGCTGCACACTATCAAGCTAGATCTAGCAAAACACATGCTCCAATCTTTTGCCACTTGATAGCCAGCCTCTATTGCATAATCAATGCTATGGGATGGCTTCATTAAATAGATAAACCACTTGGATTGTATTGCACAATCCTCATGGACTTCTCCACCTATCTGTGTGTTGCAAATAGCAACAATATATTCACAACTGATAGTTAACCTGCTCTTTCACCTATTTCTGCACTGGTCTCCACTGAAGCTGTCCATGCATTGAAGTTAACTGATGCATTCTTTAGTTGATTAATGAGTTTATAATTAGTGAATTAATTAATAATTAATTCACACCACTCTCACTAATTGTATCAATTAGTTAAATTGAATACAAATAGCTCAACTATGTTTAGATTAGTTAAACTGAATACAACTCCACTAACTTCCTCAATCAACTCCACCAAAATCTGTCACATGAGTTCTAACTGAACTATCCATGCAATAGCTCCACTTAACCCTCAGGAATAGCGTAATTCCTTCTGTCAACTCCTGTGCCACATCTGTGCACTTAACTGAAGTGCTCCAAGAGAATAAGATAATGTTTAGTGTCTAAATATTATTAAGAGCTAATAATATTTGACATATCTATTTTTAGACTAGCAATCTAAAAATAGATTCTGCCCAATATGTCTAAAAATAGAAGTCCATCTATTTTTTCCGACTTGGCCAACCATCCACAAATAGCATCCTGCAACTCATAGAACATGATCCATATGTCTAAAAATAGGCATAGTCTAAAAATAGACTTTGCACCAAAAATAGCCTGTGGGCCCACTTAGTGAAGGCAACCTCTTTTCACTAAGCTCATCATCTTGTTGCAATCTCAACACTCCCTCCCAACAAGATAAGGATTATCTACAACCCCTATCCTGCCCCTGTGGTATTCGAATTTTCTCCTGGTGAGCGCCTTTGTCAAGATATCAGCATCTTGATCCTCCATTGGAATGTATGAAAGTAACATGATCTTTCGCTACACACAATCTCTGATATGATGATACCAGATGTCAATGTGTTTAGATCTATCATGAAATACTGGATTAACTGAGAGTTTAATGCAACTCTAATTATCACAATAAATCACAGTAGGATCCAAGTGTGAACCGAACAACTCGACCAGGATCTTCCTCATCCATATAGCCTCGCATGCAGCCAAACTTGCTGCCATATACTCAGCTCTGCTGAACTGAGCACCACGGATCTCTGCTTCCTACTGTACCTGTTAGCGCTCAAATCTACCTCAGGCTGAAATGAAGTAAACTCAAGGCTACATCAAACCACGCTCAGCCTCGTAGCTAGCCCTACGAGGACAGGAGAGGGCTCTCTCCGTCAATCTCGAGAAAATAAGCAATAGGATGCGAGATGAATTACAATAAGAACTGATTTTAGGCTAGTAAAGAGATAGGTATGTTTGGTTTTTGGTTTTTTGGGTTTTCGCTGGAGTAATGGGAAAACAAAATTTTGGGTCCGGGGATAAGGTCAGACCTTTGCAGAGTTCAAGCTGGGGCGAGGTAGGTGATGATCTTGATGCTTTAAATTGGATTTATGGATATATTAGACCGACGAGGAGCTGAAGAGGGCAAAGAAGAACTTGGATCCTCTCCAAACAGCTGAAAACATATAGAACTAACCGAATTCAAAGGCTAAGCACTGTAAACAATGGATTCAACCTTATTTCACTCATTCAATTTAGTTCAGAAGCATAATGAAAGGATGGCAACATTAAACATGAAGAAACTTACAGTAAACAAAGGAAAAACATCATCAAGAACAGAACACCACAAGGATCCCAACAAGTGCCGCAAAACCCCTGATCTTTCCTTAGCCAAAATATGAAAAGTATGTACAATGGTATCAAAAGTATCCCAAGAGTCCAACCTGTAGAATGCCTCAGAAATTACAATATATAGATCACTCTAACACCTTTCCCCACCTCTAGGGGTCGAATTCCCTCTTCAGGGATCAGTTTCAACCAATTCTAATCATGGAACTACAATCTAGGCGGCTAACAACTTGCCTCTAAAAGAGTGGAAACTGATCCATTACATGATTTTTTACTCATTTGAGAGTGAATCTTCTAGAAGAGATAAAAACAAGCCAAAGTTATATGCCAAACATGAATTTACATCATAAAAACCCAAAAATTCTATCCACAAGCAAAACTGGTCCATAATAGGCGAAATACTGAGCTGGCAGCTGAAAACTCAGAAAAATCTCTAGGTGGGTCGCTCCTGAACTGCGTGGGTCGCTCATGTTCCAGGCTGATTTTGAGGTAGCTCCTGACATCAAAATTGAGTTCATGATAGCTCGTTGGAAAGCCCTGGATTTCTACTTTCCAACCCAAGTGGAATTTATGAATTTGGAGTTGATTTGACCCCCCAAAACCTCATTCTCCCAGAGGTACTTCCTGCTGGTGCAAAAGGTGGCAGCAAGGTGATTTTCATGGTGTTTTTGAGCTGTTTGACCATCCAGATTTTGTTGAAATGCTAAGTTGACTTCAGAGGACGCATAATTAACCATGAAAAATCCAAAAATGTAAAAATCTCCTCCAGCAAGTGTCTCAAAAAAAAGCGAGCGCATGAGCGCGCGACCCACGTAGCTGCAAAACCTGTTTTTTAGACCAAAAATTTGGAAATGACAAAATTTTCTCGGAATTTGCCTAAATTCGGAGCGGAGGTCCTCCATCATGTGTCTTGCCCAGTCAATGAAGCCTCGGCCAAAATCCGAAGTGGATTAGGCCTTTTCCGCCATTTTAGTGCTCTCCTGGTGCATGCAGCTCCTGTGGTGAAAACACTGTCTTGGTTGTATGTGTTGGTCTCTATCATGATCCTGTGAATGTACCTGCGCTGATGAAGAAGGCGAGACCCCTTCCACGCCATGTGGAGATAGTACTCGCGTTGCTGATGAAGTCAACGAGACCCCTTCCACCCCGGGTGGAGATAGTACTCGTCGTGATGTTGAAACAAAGCTCTGTGGCTTGAGCAATAGTCAAAGGTGATACAATGAAATCAACCCCAGCAAGGTTTACCCGATCACCCTGTAAATGAAGAACAAACAGACGTGCTAATTCACGATGAGGTCGGGTTTGTACAACCATCTCACAAAACCTGAAACATGACAAGAACCGAAAACAATCCATAGCTAATGGACATGCCTGCAACCGAGCCAAAGAAGTAGGCTCCTCTCTGCGATGATCACCACTTATATTTTCTCTGCGGGAACCCCGTGGCACATTACCTTCAGCCACCGAATCACTGCCTGACCCTGGCTCATATTCTGACTCTGTCTCTGACATATCTCTGATCAAGTTTTTGGCAATGTGTACACTGATATGAATGCAGTGAAAGCAAAATTAGGATGTATGTTTACCACTCAACCAATATTCCCATCGTCAAAGCACTATCAAGGAATCAAATTATGGATAAAATCTCAGCTTTAAATGGACTGAAAAAGGTATCCTCTCTATTTTGAATGCAAATGAAATTTTGACCAAATAGGAGCAGGCTACCTTCAAAAGTTTGAACACATCTAATCAAAGGAGAGCATGGCATTAATAGTAATATGTTTGTCTACGAGTAATGATCATAAAGGTTTCAATGGGCCATTTGAAACAAAGACATGAGCCTATTTTTACATTGGGCAATGTGACTCATTACAAACATGGGCAATGTGACTCAAAGGGTTTAAACATGGTATAACAATAGCAATGGCTGCAGTGGTATAATGGGTATGAGAGCAAATTGATTTTGATGTTATATGGAAGGCTGGCCATATCACTGCCTTAAGATAGCAAACACATTCTTTCCACCATTCATTTTCATTTCAAACCCTGAAAACAATAATACTATGACTGTGGGGTTTTAAATCCTTCATTTGAATATTGGTAACCACCCATGACGCCACAAATGCGTTGAAAAACATCAAACAATGAATAGAAACCTGTTTGAAGGTAGCTTGAGTCGATTCCAAGCCAAACTGGGCGCGCAAACTAAATTTCAAAACCCTGTGTCTGCGTGGGTCGCGCAGGCTCTGCGTGGGTCACGCAGCCCAGGTGGGTCGCGCACCTGCAAACCTACACTGCTGAACTGACTCTGCGTGGGTCGCGCAGCCCAGGTGGGTCGCTCACCTTCTGCATGGGTCGCTCTGCCTAGGTGGGTCGCTCCTGCCACATAGTGAATTTTGAAGAAAGATTTTGGAGGCCTTCCCGGTGTCCAAATTGGGCGTGTGATAGCTCGTTGGAAATATATTGGAGTCTACTTTCCAACACAAGTAGAATTATGCAATTTGGATTTGATTTACTATGTCAAAAGTCAAATCTCCCAACACTAGTCAAAATGAGAAGAATGAGGCTGCCTCAAGGCAGAGCGCTGTTGCAGTCAACTTTTGAAGGTCTTCCTCAACTCCAAATTGAGCTCATGATAGCTCATTGGAAAGGTCTGTCTATCTAGTTATCATTTGACTCATCATGCAAGTCATTTGGCCAACCATGCTAGGAGAAATCTTGATTTTCCCAAGGTCACTTCATAGGTGCATTCAATTCTCCTGAGGCAATGGTATTTTTGACATTTCTCCAAAACCATGATACCTGTGTAAAAATTTAAGGAGGTTTTTCTTCCTTGGAATTTTGTGGACAAAAACCTCTCTAAGTTTCCCAAATTGCATCTTTTATTGCTCTGAAACATCTTTTGAGTGAAACCGATCCCGATGTGTGAAACAAGGAATTTTGTCGAAATGAAGCGAAATGAAGGGGATAGGGGGCTTCTAAATTCTTGGGGAAATTTTGGGAAGTAGGGAGGGATGTTAGGAAGCAGGGGAAAGTGGAATAACAGAGATTGAGTGAGGGGAAGGGGTCCAAAAGGGCAAAACACAGGCCTAGCCTAGGAAATTGCCAAGTTGTGGCTAGAAACTAGGGTTTGTGCAAAAATGAGGAATTTGGGGGATCTCAGTGATGGGAAGTGTTTAATTAGGTGAATTAATGATAGGGGAAGGTGTATGAACATCGGGATACAAGTTTTTCGATGATTTGACCATCCAAGAGAAATTACCTCCAAAACCCTAGGAGAGGGAAATGGACCTTACCAAGGCACAACTGAAGCATGAACAAGGTGTAAAATGACTCGATGGAGTTTGACATGATGATGAAAACCCTATGAATGATGGTACACTCAGCTGAATGATGACATGAACTGGCATTTGGACAACTTTGGAAGAAGTGAAAGCCAACCCTAGACCTAATGCCTAGTGAGCAAATTTTGCTTGAAAACTCATTGAAATGACAAAATTTGACCTTGACACTTTAAAATCACTTTGAAAGAGCATGTTTGATCACTGGAGGAAGGCTGCAAAGGCTGACTCTAACAGTACCAAGAAACTACTGTCGACCCGATACTGAAAATCCCTCCAGATGTGCTCTTTCTGTCCATTGGGCTCCCTGCCCAATCTGCATCCGTGAAGCCACACAGCTTCACCTCATCCGACTGTCTATACCATAATCCATATCCTGATGTGCCTCTGAGATATCTCAATACATGCTTTCCCGCCTTCCAAAAGAGCTTGGTTTGATTAACCATATCTTGTGAAAGCTGGTTCACAGTATAGCATATGTCGGGTCGTGTATTGACCAGATACATAAGTGACCCCACCAACTGTCGATAAACAGTGGCATCCACTACCTCCACCAAAGTAGCATCCTCCTTCCTCCATCCACCAGGAAGAGGAGTATCAACAGGCTTGCAGCCATGCATGTTGAACTTCTCTAGTATCTCTCGGGCATACTTTCCTTGAGAAACAAACAGTCCATCACTGCACTGCCAAATTTCCAATCCCAGGAAATAATGAAGGAGGCCCAAGTCCTTCATCTCAAACTCCTTTGCAAGATCAGCCTTGCATGAGTGTATCAACAGTTCATCACCTGTCAAAATCAAATCATCTACATAAAGTACAATGATCGGCAACTTACCCTCCACCACAATCTGGTATAGGTTAGGATCCGCCTCACTCTTGGAGAATCCAAGTCTGGTGAAATAACTATCTATCTGTGTGTACCAAGCACGAGGCCACATAATCCTTATTTAAGATCTTGAAACCTTCGGGCTGCTCTATGTACACCTCCTCCTCAATGAATCCATTGGGGAAAACGATCCTTCACATCCATTGATGGATGTGCCACCCCATCTGCGCTGAGAGAGCAAGAATCGTCCGTATGGAAGAATACCTTGCGACAGGTGCAAAGGTCTCCTCATAGTCGACTCCCTCTATCTGTGAAAAGCCTCGGGCAACAAATCTTGCCTTATACTTTTCCACACTCCCGTCAGCAGCCTACTTCACTTTGTAGATCCATCTCAAACCTACCACTAATTTCCCCTCTGGTCTTGGGACAATCTCCCATGCACTGTTTCTGACAATCGAATCATACTCTTCCACCATGGCATCTACCCATGCGGGGTCCTCCATAGCTTCCTCGAAAGAGGATGGCTTTGTCATGATACACTTGTTCATAAGAGCCATGTATCCAGTATACCGGTCAGGTGACTGTCTCCGTCTGCGCTCTGATGTAGGTGCTCCTACAACCTTCTCTGCATCTTGAGCCAGTCGCTCAGCTTCTGTAGTGCGCTTTCACCCTCTGATGGTTGGCGCTGCCTGAGTGGTCTCTTCCACTCCATGAACCTCATCTTGTGGCTGATCCACATCTTGAGACTCATCTTTAAGAACTAATATCTCCTCATCTGCATGCAAGTTTGGCTCCCTCTCAAGCGAACACTTCATGGCTTTCTCCTCATGAAATTTGATATCCCGTCGCCTGGCAGGTCTTGCGGCTTGTATGGAAAATACACACGATAGTTGTGGGGTGTGTCGGTGTACCCCACAAATGTCAACCTCATGATCGGCTCTAGCTTCTTCTACAGCATATGATCACATGAATGTAGACAGGTGAACCAAAAATCCTCAAATGGGAAATATCAGGCCTCTTACCAGAAAACACCTCCTCGGGTGTACTCATGCCAGGTATCCTGTGAGGACAATGGTTTTGCACATAAATCACAGTATTTCATGCCTCAGCCCAAAAGTGTATGGGAAGGCCCTGATCATGCAACATCGCCCGTGTAGCACCCACGATCGTTCTGTTATTTCGCTCAGTGACCCCATTCTGCTGTGGGTTATGAGGTGCTATGAGCTCTCTTCGAATTCCTTCTGCGCTGCAAAAGTCCTTGAATTCGCTAGAGATGAATTCAGCACCATTGTCGCTCCTTAGAGGCCTTCACCTTACTCCACCGGATTCTTTCTCAACCGGTGCCTTGAACTCACGAAGAGATTTGAGTATGTCTCTCTCTTCTTACGCAGAGATCAGAGCGCATGAGAAAAATCATCGACAATATCACATAACACATGTGCTTTCTTATCACAGCTGCGAAGGTACACACGTGCGCGTTCTCTCAAGGATCGTCGTGGCGCGACTATCCTTCTCGTGGTGGCTTTCACAAATTTTCCCAAGTTACATCCCTTGCAACGCTGATACGAATGCGCGAGTACCTTAGAAGCCCTAAGTAGATACTGTTGCGATATATTAGCTCCATGGTGAAGGTGGCCCAATCTCCGGTGCCACAACTCGCCATCATCTCGGCTCACCACTCCTTCTACCTTGCCTGCCATTGCTGCACAGCCATCTACCTGCAATTTATAAAGGTTCTTAACTCGAACCCCTATCCTCTGGGTCTCACAAGTTGTCTTACTGCGCAGGAAATCCTTTCCCTCGCTAAAAACAACATCATATCCCTTGTCTTCTAACATCGCCACAGAGATAAGATTATTCTTCAATCCTGGAACATGCATCTCTTCCTTCAATACGAAGGGTTTACCAGACTCCCTCTCAAAGGAAATGGTACTGATATCGGTCGCACTGTATCTACCATCATCGCCCATCTCGATGTGCACTCCAAGATCTTTCTCATCCCCCAGATCTTTCTCATCCGGATCGGTAAAACGAAGCCATAAATATCTTGTCATGTGAAAAGCCTGTGTCAAGAAACCACCGCCGTCTTGTCATGCACCCGAAACCAAGCATGCGATCAGAAAAAAATATATCTCAAACTATGAGGCTAAGGCCTCTCCAGCTGTAGTCCCAGCAACCTGCTTATTTTTCTTCTTCTGTGGACAATCTGTGGCGTAATGTCCGTGTTGGTGACAGTGAAAGCACTTCACCTTGGACATGTCCTGCTTCTTGCCTTTCGCACCGGATTGAGAAGCTTTCTTGCTCTTCCCCTTCTTTGCTTTGGCAGCCAAATCATAATTATCTTCATCAGATTTCTTTGATGAATATCTGTCCCTGGTACTCCACCTTATCTCTTCTTGCACAAGATCTGACCAAAGTCGCTCCCATCCTGGCAATTTCTCCCGACCATTGACAGAGTCCTGATAGGAGTGCCAACTCTTCGAAAGCCCAAGGAGAGCCAAGCTCACCAAGTCCTCGTCATCAACAGTAACCCCCACACTTCCCAGCTCATCCCTGCATCGGATGAACTTCATGAGGTACTTGGGCATACTATCACCTTTCTCCATTTTTATGTTCCTGAGTTTGTCCTTGAGCGCCAACTTCTTCTGGTCGCTCTTGCTTTGAAATAACTCTGTCAAAGATTTCCACATCAAGAATGGAGAAGCCTTACCATGAAGGCTGGATACTATGTGATCCTTCACGCCCTCCAACAGAATCCTTCGACACTTTGCTGTCTTCTTTTGCCATGCGTCAAGTACGGCAGCATCACTAGAAGTAGGCTTTGGAATTTCTGCATCTATGAACTCCTTCAACCCATTGTCATCCAACACCGCCTCCATCCTGTCCTTCCATGCAATATAATTCGAGCTGCCCTCAAGGGCATACTCCAATCGCAATCCGTTGAAAGACATCTCAACTTCGACACCAAGAAAACACTGCTGCAAATTCAAATTCCACCAGCACAAAACTCAACCGCTTCAATGTTTTGAAATTGCTCCAATGATCAATATCGCTCTGATACCATGTAGAAATTTGAATAACTAATATATTATTCACCGAGATTCTCCTGATCACACACTATTTTAGCTTCATGCATAATACAAAATCTCTTCTACCATTGATCATCACATGCGGAAATAAAATCAATTGTATGCATACATTAAAACCACAAACAATCACACATATGAACACAGTATTTAATGGGAAAGCTTAAAGCTGAAAACCCCAACTATCTGTATATTATATGTCATGGAGATCATGTAAAAATCATAGTACAAAATCTCCTCACAAGCTCTCATGCACACCCTCAATTGCTACACACTATCAAGCTAGATCTAGCAAAACACATGCTCCAATCTTTTGCCACTTGATAGCCAGCCTCTATTGTGTTTTCAATGCTATGGGATGGCTTCATTAAATGGATAAACCACCTGGCTTGTACTGCGCAATCCTCATGGGCTTCTCCACCTATCCGTGTGTTGCAAATAGCAACTGTATAGTCACAACTGATAGTTAACCTGCTCTTTCACCTATTTCTGCACTGGTCTCCACTGAAACTGTCCATGCACTGAAGTTAACTGATGCATTCTTTAGTTGATTAATGAGTTTATAATTAGTGAATTAATTAATAATTAATTCACACCAATCTCACTAATTGTATCAATTAGTTAAGCTGAATACAAATAGCTCAACTATGTTTAGATTAGTTAAACTGAATACAACTCCACTAACTTCCTCAATCAACTCCACCAAACTCTGTCACATGAGTTCTAACTGAAGTATCCATGCAATAGCTCCACATAACCCTCAGGAATAGCGTAATTCCTTCTGTCAGCTCCTGTGCCACATCCGTGCACTTAACTGAAGTGCTCCAAGAGAATAAGATAATGTTTAGAGTCCAAATATTATTAAGAGCTAATAATATTCGACATATCTATTTTTAGACTGGAAATCTAAAAATAGATTCCGCCTAATATGTCTAAAAATAGAAGTCCATCTATTTTTTCCGACTTGACCAACCATCCACAAATAGCATCCTGCAACTCATAGAACATGATCCATATGTCTAAAAATAGACATAGTCTAAAAATAGACTTTGCGCCAAAAATAGCCTGGAGGCCCACTTAGTGAAGGCGACTTCTTTTTACTAAGCTCATCATCTTGTTGCAATATCAACATAGTGAAGGTGCTTAATTTTCACTAGGATCATCATCTTGTTGAATCTCAACACCGCCTTCTTGATAAAAGTGGTAAACTACATAATTTAATTATTTTTCATCTCATTTCCTTTGAGATTTCGGTGTTTACTGATGTGATGGAGTGTATGACTATTAATTTCATACTCATTAGTACTCGTTGGTTAAGCATATCCTTATTTCATTAGTTTTCACTTCAAAATTTATTTAGTAACAAAGACTTATTCTTCATGGTGAAGACCTTATCAACTTATATTAGTCAGCCAAAATATAATTATGTATATTATACTATTTTTCTAATATCATATCTAATTATTATTTTAATATGCTTAATATTATTATTCTTATTATTTTACCTTTCGAATATAAAATCTAATTATTATTTTTTCATACTTCTTAAATGATTGGAAGGAGGAGGCTTGGGACGCATGCTTACCTTCCCATATTTCTACTCACCATTAAACCAATTACAATTATTACAATTCTTAACCAATTTGTGTTGGCCTTGAATGGTCTCTTTTGATCTCACCTTTGGCTTTTGGTTGTTTATTAATGGCATCCACTAAAATCCCAACAAAGGTTTCGTGTTGTTTTCAGTTTTAGAAGTGTAACAATGTATCATCATTATGTTTCAAAACCCTTGAATTTATTATAACACTTAGGTGGTCCTTCCCTCCAAGGTTGAGAACATTTTGTGGGTAAATGGAATTCCCTAAGTTACCTAAGTAAATTTATTATTTTTGGAGTGAATTTTGACATTAGTTGGAGGTAAAAACTAATTGTTAACAAATAACTATAAAAAAAAATTTATACATTCATATCAAAAAGAAAGATCAATCACTCACATTTATTACACCCTTGGAAGAGATCTCGCTATCAAGAATTGTTGTTAACTCCTAGAGAAATAAATTAAATGAAAATCAAAGAAATCACTGAAGCTTTTAGTATACCTCTCTCCCTTCCCTCTCTTTATTTCCTCTCGTGTTCTGTTGTGTAGGATGGTAGTTAAAGTCACCTAGGAAAAGGCCAATTCAATTATGAAACTAATAGGTGATTTCT
The DNA here is from genome assembly GCA_034641835.2 of Pinus albicaulis. Lineage (NCBI taxonomy): Eukaryota > Viridiplantae > Streptophyta > Pinopsida > Pinales > Pinaceae > Pinus > Pinus albicaulis. Next base: position 134,054,089 of record CM076580.1, on the reverse strand, counting down.
AAAAAACCCTAACTTGAACCCTATCTAACTCTGGATTAACTTAGATTACTCTAGCGATTTAAGAAAATATAAGAAATTTAATGAAATAATACATGTGAACTATAAATTAAGGAATGTGCACATCATTATATTCCTATTTGTTGATATGTACAACTTAGCTATACATAATTGGACTACTCTTCATGAAGAAATTTGAAGAGTTGTGATGTTATTTTAAATTGAAGAATTCCTTCATTAAAAAAGGCCAAGGTTGAGGGGAGTGAAGGATTGGGGACTAGGGCTTCATGTTGAGCAACATTATTAGAGGCTTGAAAATTAAGCCTAAAAACAAAGACCTTATGAATCTTGTATCATAATATTAACTATGATATATTTCCCAAACTAAGGTAAGGGTTGGGCCTTAAATATATATTGAGAAATTGTAGATCCAAAAGTATAGCCAAGAGATTTTGAGCATACAAGGAAATTGATCCTCATCAAAGGTATTATCTATCTACTAATTTAAAATTCTTATCTCTTACATCATTCTATTTTAAGTTGGATTCAATCACATGCTACATCAAATAGAGTTTTAATAAGTGTGCATCTTAATATTTATAATATAATAAGGCTATGAAGAGTTTGATTGATAAATATCCCAACAAACTCAACTAGAATAGTTCCCATTTAATAAAAACAATTCAAGTTTTGAAAGAAGAAAGATATCTCTTCCTTGGAAGAATATAGTCCCCAAAATTTCTATTGATACAACAAACTACTGCAATACTTGGTTTTTAGCAATCCTCTGTTTGAAAAATGGACTATTAAAAAGATGGAACACAATAATTAAAGGATATATATTGTTCCTAGAATAAACTTGGGTCTAATTTCTTGCAAAGCATACAAACCTAATCTATGGTTCCTTTGGGTATATCTTCAACCACTAGTTTTCCTAGAATATGATGTGATGTTGTTGCTTATGAGCTCCTTTATAGAACCTTTGTAGGGGAAAGGGACTTGCACATGATATATTGCATTGAATCCTCTCAGATAGTAGGTCATGTGATTTCCATTTCTTAAGTCTATAAATCCATCATGTACAATGATTTGGATTAGTTCATGCAAGGATGACAAATCACACTTATCATTGAAGTTATTCTCTAATACCAAAGGTAATGTTGAGATCCCTTATTCTGAATTCTGTCAATACTATTACAATTACAAATTTTAAGATCATATGCACTCAAACCACATTTTCTAGCACCTTCAAGTGTATGAACTCACTCCAAGTTGAATTAATGTTGATTGGAGTTCATTTCATTATTGAATAAAATCATGTGGTTTTTATTATTAAATCAATTTTACCACAATATGATTAATAATGACACTCTCATGATGATCTCCATAATGTCTCTTCATTAGTTAAACTTTGTGACCAACACTTCCAGTAGTAAATTGGTCAGAAAATAAACATTGTTCCCAGGAGATTGTTTATTGAGCTCTACTAATCTATCATTAATGACATGCACTCAATCCTTCTATCTCTTTCCTAAAATGGAGGTTCTAACTAGTTTTTCATGGAATTTAACACCCTTTGATTTCTCCACAAGCCCATGCCCCACATTCTTCAAATATATTTACTATGAAGTGTTAATATGGGAGATTGGATCCCATGAATTTCAATGCATAGTGAACTTGTAGCTTGGTATTGGTTCCTCCAAATGGACTTGGCTTGGACATTAACATTTCTAGTTTGATTTGAGATTGAGACATAGTTGATGATGTGGTACGGTAAGTTTTGTTTTTAATCAAGAGAATTAGTAGACCCGCTACCTGTCATCAAGGTGACATGCGATCAAGTCAGTGTGATTTCCACTATACTTATGAGCATAGTTCAAATTCCCACAAGCCTCACCAGATAGGTAAACCAAGTTTCAAACTTGGATAGGGCCCCTATATTGGTTGACAAATTTCTTCAAGTGTGTGATGTCCACCGTTTAACCCAACCCAATATGCTTGATACGGTAAGGTTATATGTGTATAAATATGGAGATGAATGCACCAATCCCTAAATTTTATTAAGTGTGAGATATAGAATGCCAACAACATGATGAAAAGTGAAATTCACTAATTTTTACTTTGAAAGGTATTCAAATTGATAAAAGGTGAAATAGGGATTTCGATAAGTGAAAATATAATAATGTGGAGCCCTAATATTTTTGACGAAGAGTTAAATTATGATAGTGAAGGTTTTGATGAAGAGTTTCCTTCTTTTTTAATTGGGGAATTAGTAGACCTGCCACTTGTCACTAAGGAGACATGGAATCGAGATAGTGGGACTGCCAGTATACCCTTGAGCCTGGTGCAACTACCCATAAGCCTTGCTAGATAGGTAAACCAAGTTTTGAACCTCGCAAGGTCTATATATTTGTTGACAAATGCCTTATAGTGTAGTAGGTGCATCATTTAGCCTAGTCCAATGGGCTTGGTAGGGTAAGGTTATGTGTGTGTAAATATGGAGATAAATGCACCAAGCCCTGATTTTTATTAAGTGTGATATATAAAAGGCCAACAACGTGATAAAAGGTGAAATTCATGAAATTTGACTTTGAAAGGTATTCAAATTGATAAAAGGTGACTTAAGGCTTGGGTATGTGAAAATATAATAATGTTGAGCCCTATGATTTTGATGAAGTCTAGTTAAATTATGATAGTGAAGATGAAACACTACTTGGTTCCCTCACCTACACTATGATTGAGGGCCTTTTTCCATAGTAATATAGGGGCTAAAATAATGTATTAGGTGATGTGATTTAAGTTTGAATTGCATTCCAACTTGGACTATGACAAGGTTATGGTTATCCAAACTATGGTGAAGGGAATAAGTGATTCAAGGTGAAAGATATATTATGCTTTTAATTATTTTCCTCTGAAAATCCCACATATTACGTAGTTTAATGGATTTTAAATATTTATGCTTATAATTTCCTACTACATTCCTGCTTACTCCACTTTTAATTTTCCAATTAATTCATCGTACAATACCACTTGACTTACTATGATTTTAATTGTCCAATTAAATTCATCGTACAAACTCCCCTGACTTACTTTAATGTCATTGGATTCAGTAAAACCTAAGGAGTAGTCTATAATTAAACTTTTTGGATGGTGATGTGACACTACAATGCATGATCATACATGCATAAGATTGATATGTCGGCAACTGCGTAGTCTATGCATATTAATCTGGTAATGCTTTTCCAGTTTGTGACAATGCTCTGACAGTCGTACCTTGTCTACATTTCTAGCCTACCTGTCCTGTCCCGTTTACTTCTAATGCTTACCGCTGTAAATGGAATCAACCATTTACTTCTAACACCGAAAGCTGTAAACAAAATCAGCCGGCGTGCCCGTCAATTCCACTCATACAAGAGGTAAATTTAATAAATTTGAACTTGCAGTTTACCTCTCAAAAATTCAAAAATTAAAATTTGTAGTGGGTGGTTTGAATTTTGTTATGTCTCAGTGCCCATTTGAATTTTGCTACTAATGCCTCGATAAAAACAAGTGGTTTGTGAGTGTTTTTCTTCTTGAAACTCAACCCAAATGCAACAAGCGCATGCAAATTCCCTTTTTCATTTTCACAACTATTTCCATGGCAGTTCCTTCATTGTGGGTTCTTCGGTGATGTGTTGGCACAATTTTCATTTATGTCAATTACAGGCTTGTTACCAAACAAGTGGTTTGTGAGGGTTTTTCTTCCTGGCCTGCCTCTCAGATCATGTCCAAATAGAGGAATAGAAGGCCACATATTGGCTTTCCATGGAAGGGAAGTGCAGGAACATGTCAAGAGTTCAATTCTACTTGACCCGTCTTCTCCTCATGCTGCAAAACATCCAGAGGAGGCACTCTACTGTAAGGCAACGCCATTGAGCCATTCAGTACGTAGCCAAAATGTGCATAGCTCACATTGCAAACAAGGGTCTACCTAGAGTCGAGCTCTGAAACTTCACCTTGCACACAGATAAAATATTATGGTGACGCTGAAGATGAAGAAATCCTAATTGCGCTGACGCTGTAGCTTAATGCCGATGAGGAGAGCTAGATTGGCCTCTCTCAATTCCAGATGTTGTAGTAATCCTGATATTAAGACAGGCATACTGATCAAAGCTCCAGTAACAGGAGACTCAGGACTCTGCAGAGGCTCGTTCTAGGTGGCAGAAGCATGGGCTTTGATACCCTTCTCCAAGAGACCACGAACTACATACTGAATCTTGAAGTGCAAGTTCAGGCCATGGAAGCCCTCACATAATTTTACACGTGTTATACTGGTCATATGGACGGAACCATCACGCAAGAGAAGAAGGGTTTAGCTTCCCCTTCTATAAATATCTTATTTCCCATGCACCCATGATTGATATCTTATATTTTGAGCATACAGAATTATGCAGTGTTCCTAAATAGGAAATGCAGGTGAAAGTTGTTCCCTTGGAATGTACTTTTGGATCCACTACTAGATGCCTCAAATAGGTTTGCAGCGGGATCCTAATTTCAAAAATTTTAGAGAATTATGTACAACATCAAAATATTTTCTTAATCCTATCCACAGATACTATGATATTGGAGAAATATGTCTTATGATTCTGTCAAATTTAGGTTAAATTTTTGCGAAATTTTATTATTTTTTTTAATTTAAAATGAGTTTTTAATTATATAGATTAGTTTCCTGTAAAACCTTTAAGACATTTTAGCAATAAAAAATTTGAAAACTTGTAATTTTCTCATTTGGGGTGCATATAATAGAGAGACTATGGCCATATTATATAAACAAAATTTTTAGCATCCTGTCCACAAACATTGTGATATATTTCTTGAGTTTCGCTGAAAACACATTCCTTCCTATTTCAGTGTATATTATGTCATGTTTTTACATTAATCCTACCCACAAAGTTGTGGTATACTTCTGAAGTTTCTCCAGTACATGTTGCTTCCTATTTTGGAATAAATAGTCATGACAAAGAAAAATAATGAAATGTCTGTAGCATTTATTTAAAGAAGGAAAATGAGCCAAAGGTTCCACCATTTTGGCTCCGTGTTTTCCCCTATTCCGACCATGTTCTTGAAAGATCCAAACCTGTTCACCTTATCATTTGAATCTGTTTTGGATTCTGCATGGAAAATTTAAAGTGTTAAACACACACATGGTGTATGAGAAGATAAAACACACAAATAGGAAAGATAAGCATTCTTTGTTCATATTATTCACCATAGATGTACATTTATAATACAATGGTGTGACTCTTGGACTCATCTTCCAAGGTCACTTGGACTCCTTCGTGACTCTTCACCTTCCACACCTACCCATAGAGGATTAGGTGTTCAAAATTCCCCCCCTTAATCCGAAGGGGTATGTGTGAGTCCAAGAAGAGATTTGTACTAGAAATCTGCAAAGTATGCATGGCAACAATTAGGCTGAATCAACTCTCTAAAATGTTGGCATAAAGAGGTGGTTTAAGGATGACCACCAACACTGGATCGCAACACTTATTTCAGTTTCTGGAACTCTTCCAGATCTGGCAAGAAGCTGAGGGCTTCTGCTAGAGGAAGTGTCCCTCATATTTGAAGAGGGAGACCTTCAACCTAAAAGAAGGGAAGTCTACAACCTGCGATGGTTTAAGGATGACCACCAACACTGGAATGCTTGATGCATTTCCTGGAACTCTTCCAAAGCTGGCAAGAAGCTAAAGTCTTCTGCTAGAGGAAGTGTTCTGAAAGAGAAATAATATCAACCTCACATAGATGGTTTAAGGTTGTCCATCAACCAAAGGCATGCTCATGGGCATCCGTGTCTCTGGCTACAACTCTGAATCTGGAATGACGAATTGTGGCTCAAGCTCGCTTGAAATGTTGTGTCTCTGGCTACAACTCTGAATCTGGAATGAGAGATTGTGGCTTAGGCTTGCTTGATGTGGCGTCGAAGCTTGTATATGACCACCAATTTCCCTCCTGTCAGGTACAAGGTGAGATGATGGCGAAAATTCAACTACAATATTGTTCAATATTCGAGAGCAAGATCTGACATGTGACTTAATCATCTTCTTGGCTGTTGATGCCCATTTCCAAGAAGCGATCCATCCAAGATGAATCTTTGTTCTTGCAGGAGGCTTGTTTTTGAAGCATCTATGTGAAGAATGGGTGTGCCGACTAGAGTGCTTGCATGGGTGAAGATCAAAACAATGATCTTTCATATGGCCAACATGATCACACTGTTGGCATTTTTCAATTTGTTGTTTTTGTTGCTGTGGAAGAGGAGTAGGATTTGGAACAGCTAAAGGTGAACTGTCATGAAGAAATTCGACACTCTGAAATTTGATGGGCTTGGAGTAGTTCGGAATATGAAAGGACAATTTCTTGTGATATCCAATACCAGTTTTGTGCTTGTTGTGTACAAGCTTTTCCCAAGGTCTAATGATGGGCTTCGGAACTGCAGACTGAGCTGCTACATCTGCATGTAAATATACTCTTGTACAAGGAATTGAATGTGAATCGACTGCAACTTTATATTTTTGCTTCTGATGGGAGTCCCTCTCAATTTTCTAAACAAAAACAGGTTCAGAATGATGACTCTTTTGCTGAAGTTCATCTTGTTGGAGCTGAGACTCCAACTGCAAAAACTCAATCTTGTCTTATGCATCTTGCAAGCAAGTTTGAATATTAAAAAGAGCATTCTTGCTCATTTTTACCATATCATGAACAATGGAATGAATGAGTTTCTGCAACAAATCTAATGCATCATTGATTTTAGCCATTTTTCTCAACAACTCAAATTCAACAAAAAGATATTCACAAGCTTCAATGCTTCACTATCGATGAGCATATGGTCTTGAGCTTGCTATATTACCTCACAATAAAGACGAAGCAAAATTCCAAAAAAATCTTTGTGGAAAAAATATGAGTGAATTTATGATGCCACTGCTATTTTGAAAATGATGACCAATTTTCAACATTTGCCTTCACATTGTCAATATTTTTCATAGATTCACCCTTCTATACATGCCACAAATCTTGGTCATGTTTTTATAATAGAGAAACATACAACAAAAACTTCACTTTTCACTAAATAGAAAATCCATATATCCATTTATTCATATACCATCTCCCCTCTCTCTTCTTCTTCTTCTCTCTTCTTTTCTTTTTTCTTTTTTTTTTGTTGAAAAAAAAAAATTTGGGAGAAAAAACAGAGGTATTATCTGGGGGAGGTGTTTTCTGGGAGAGGTGATTACTGGGGGAGGTGATTTTTGGGGGAGGTGATTTCTGGGGGAGGTGATCTTTGGGGGAGGTGATTTCTGGGGGAGGTGAAACTGTAAAAAAATTAAATTGGTATTATTGGCAGAATGAAGAAAACGCAGAGAATCTGCATGGGAGGGGAGGGAGGTGGAGTGTTGGGGGGCGGGCGTGAGCAGGGAGTGCAGGTGAGGGTGTGAGGATCGTGTGAGGGGAGGGCATGAGTTGTATGATGGGGAGTGTGGTGAGGGGGCAGGGGAATCATGTGAGGGGAGGGCAAGTGTTGAAGGGGAGCCAAGAGGGGGGCGTGAGGGAGCCATGAGATGTTGGGGATGGGGAGTGAGCAGTGAGGCCAGATGGGGGAGAGTGGGTGAGGGACATGAGAGGGGAGGGATGGGGAGAGATGGGTGAGGGCCGAGGGCTGTGGGAAGGCCGAGGGGAGGGAGATGAGGGGGATGGGGAGAGATGGGTGAGGGCCGAGGGTCGTGGGAAGGTTGAGGGGAGGGAGGTGAGTGGATGGGATTGATGTACAGGGGGGTGAGCGTGGAGTGTGAGTGGTGAGGGATGGGTAAAAAAAATTATAGTAAATTTTAAAAGTAGGTAAAAATGGCAGAGATTGCATAGTAATGTGAAGAAATAAAAGTAGGCAGAAATTGCAAGAAAAAAAATTGCAGAATTATCCCAGGAGTGCCAGAATGCTAGGAGCAGTGAGAAAACCTATAGACTTTAAAATGCATAGACTTTGAAATTCAGGAATATGGTAGTACACAATGCTGCTTTTTGCAAAATTAATTTCTGAATGTAGCAAAATAATGAACCCAACAAAATAATTTCTAAATGTTGCAAAAATGCACAGGATTTTTGTAGGTTTACACAGGCTACAAAAACAAGTGGTTCACTCAAGATTGAGTTGGTTATGAACGTATCAGCTCCAATACCATGTTAAACACACACATGGTGTATGAGAAGATAAAACACACAAATAGGAAAGATAGGCATTCATTGTTCATATTATTCACCATAGATGTACATTTATAATACAATGGTGTAACTCTTGGATTCATCTTCCAAGGTCACTTGGACTCCTTTGTGACTCTTCGCCTTCCACACCTACCCATAAAGGATTAGGTTTTCAACATGAAGGAACATGTCCTAGGTACATTATATGCAAGGTTTCTTGTTCAAAATATTTGACTCAATCCCTCGCAATATTTTGAGGGCATGCATAAATTTTGTTGGTTTTAAGTGATGTAGTATGTTATTAGATATCGACTTTTTTTGTTTGTTTTATTTTTAATGAATGTCATTGGAATTGTATGATAATTGCTCATTGATTGGTTTGGGTAGGTGATAGCAATAAATCTTATTATGTATTTATCTATGCTTAGAAGTTATGTTTATGATTCTAATCATGTTAAATTGGGATCGAAGTAGAACCCAAGTTCAAACCGTAACCATAATGTATAATAGGTAAGAAGGTGACACTACTCCAAAACTGAACCATGCACAAGAGGCCACCTGCCAATTGTAAGAAGCCATTAGAGTCGTTATTTGTTTTCTTTATTCTATGTGGTATAATACTAAGGACAATGTTGGGTTGTTTTTCTCATATATTGGTTTTCTAAGTGGTATAATATTAAGGACAATGTCTCTTTAGGGGAGGGATTGCTACATTCCCTTTTTTATTTTGTTAAATTTTTGTAATTAATTACTTATAATGCTAGGGTGCTAGCATTGATGCTATGACTTGAAAGTTTATTATGAGATGTAATGTTTTATTTTATTGTGTTTCTCTACAATCTAATATGGGAGTAGATTTTACATACATGTAAACCTAAATATAATGTTTAATAGTTTTAATATAATGTCAGCCATATTTAAAAATCAACCTAATTATTATTATGTATAAACACAATATAAATTTGAAATATAAGGAGCCTTATGAACGCTCAAAAAAGATATGGTAAATAAATAAAACCTATTTTTATACTTACGCCAAAGGTATGGTAAATAAATAAAAATATAAATAAACTAAAGGTATGGTGAATAAATAAATCATTTTTTTTTAAATTTACTCCATAAACCTCTTTATATTTCACAAAACTAAAAAAAGAGGTTTTATTTAGGTGAAGCCTATGTGAAAAATACCATTTTAATACCATAGGCTAAATACCATGGGCCAAATACCATATCTATAAAATAGTTATGGTAAATAAATAAATATAAAAGAGGTATAAAAAGGTATGGTAAATAAATAAAATAGATCAAATAGGATTAGAAATCAACATCTAATTATATACCAAGCCTATGGGCCAAATACCATGGTAAATAAAATATGTATGGTAAAAAATAAAACTTCATTTTATATTTACTCCATAATCCTCTTTATATTTAAGAACACTCAAAAAAGAGGTTTTGTTTAGGTGAAGCCTATGACCCAAAAACCATGGGTCAAATTATTATTAATACCATGCAAAAAAGACACATTATGAACCCTAATATTAATATTAAAATATTATTATTATTATTATTATTAGTTCTAATATTCATATTAATATATTATAATATTAATATTATTAAATTTTGATTAATACAATATTAAATTTGTTATATTATAATATATATTAATATATCATTATATATATTAGCTCTAGATATATATGGGAAGGAATAACAAAGACATAGAGTGGTATAGGTGGAGAGATAGGGGCACTCACAAGGGAGAGATGGAGATAAAGTGAAGGAGAGGGGGGAGAAGGGTAAGAGAGGGAGCGGGAGACACAAAGATGGAAGGGGAGAGAGAGAAGCAGAGAGGGGGGGATAGTGAGAGGATTGGAGAGTAGAGAGAGAGAAAGAGAAAGAGAGGGGGGCAGGTAAGAACAAAGAAATAGACAATGATAAGTGGAGAGAGAGAGGGAGTTACAAGGGAGATCTGGAGAGAAAGTGTGTATGTTTAGGGATGAGATAGAGAGACAAAGAAGGAGAGATGGAGCTAAGGGGGGAGAGAAGGAGAGAGGGAGGGAAATAGTAACATAGTTGGAGAGAGAGAGAGAGAGAGAGAGAGAGAGAGAGAGAGAGAGAGAGAGTGATGTCGAAGAGAGAGGAAGGTTGGAGAGAAAGGGAGAGAGAGGAAGGATCAGAGAGAGGACTTGAGAGAGAGGAGCAGAGTGATGGGGGAAGAGAGATGGAGGTAGGAGAGAAAGGGAGAGAGAGGAAGGATGAGAAAGAGAGGAGGAGAGCGGTAGGGAGAGAGAAGAAGATAGGGAGGGATAGAGAGATGAAGTTGGAGGGGGAGAGAGGGAGGGAATAAGAAAGACATCAAGATTGACAAGTGAAGAGAGAGAGGGAGTGACAAGGGAGAGATGGAGAGAGAGTGATCAGGAGATCATGTCCAAGTTCAAAAATTCTCAAAAATGAAAGTGCTCAAAAATGGTTACAACCTGAGCGACCGGAAAGGTCTCGTCACTATGATTCTAGCGCTGTGAACGGTTCACAAAACAGAGGTCGTATGCAAAAGTTATGAAGGTTTGAAAAGCCCAGTAAACTCAAAAAATGAGTTGAACAAGTTTGACTTTGTTAAATTTGGAAAAATTAAAAAAAATATTAAGGAATATTCCAAGAATATTCCCCGAAATATTCTAGAAGGGCGAATTATATTCTGACAGGTGGTAATCGTTGGTTGGCTGTTTGGTTGACTTTGGGGTTTTCTGGAATATCATGGCTTGCCACGTGGCAGGCATGGAGGTTGCCACATGGCCCCATGCCAGAGAATGGATGGTCTATCAAAAGTTTTGTTACTCTGGGGAATTCGAAACCGGGTCAACCGTCTGTCAATGCAAAGGCCCGACCACCCCACACAAGAAGTAGTTCTTAACATCTTATGGTTGCAATGGGTATTTGTGGTTTAAACTAATTACCTGCAGAAAAATAAAGGGCCTAGCCCCTTAGGGCTAGCCTGACCCTATACAACCGGTCACTACGACCATGGGCCAAGGCGACCAATGCATAACTTTTATTCGCGGTTTAACCAGCGGGTTCTCCATTCATGTGACCATGTCAAGTGTTAAGCCATGATGCCACAGTTTGTTTCAAGCGGTTTCTCCAGCGGTTTGGGTGGCGGTCACCATGTGACCACCCCACTTAATAGTAATTGCAACATTAAAATTTTCTGACAAATATGGAGCGGCTTCCACCTTTTTCGCAGTTTGGCCAGTTTTGGTCAAACTAATTGGAGTTCTTCCACATTTAGTGGAGGTTTTCAAGGGATATTGGGAAAAATTTTGTTTTTTCCATAACTCCTTCAATTTTCGACCGAACAAGGTGCCAAAATAGTCAATTTTGGGTATTCGCGACATTATGAACACATTGGCATAGGTTTCAAAGCCATCAGAGGTCATATTAATTAGGTTTAGCTTCAGGGAATATCAACAAGCCATAAGGGTCACCAAGGTGTAGGCAGTGTATTGAGCATCCTTTGTCTATTTATGCAAATGAATAGTCATCTCTAGCTAATGAAAACATTCCGAAGCTAATTTTATAGAGAGAACAACCTATTGAGGCTTTATTTTCACATGTACTTACCATTTTTGAGCAATAAGATATGAGGGACATGCCATTGGGATCTAGACCAGCAGATGTAGCCCAGGAGGGGTGAAGTGCTTCATCAAATTTTCTGAGGAATGTGCTATGTGATGTTTTATTCTGTGTTATTTACTGTTGCACAATGATAAATAGTTAAAATACATACTTAATCCTCACACAAAAATATGTTTAACCAATCTAAAACCATTTGTTTCACTTGCAAACTTCAGAGAACCTTATGCACACATTTTAATTACTGTTTGGATACTTAGCACAAAAAAACTAATACATTCCATCCAAATCAAGTTGGTATCAGAGCTTAGATTTGAGCATTAGGAGAGCTAGTGTTTCTCTCTGTATTGTTCTTGTGCAAAGCTTGTTTAACTTTTTGCAAGGTTTTACATGCTTACTAGGCTGAAGCTTAAGAGAGGAGAAGGTCAATTGGCAAGGACTTATAGTAATCCTCATCCAAGGAGGGAAAGAGTGCCATTATCTCCACCTTCAATTTCACCTCCAAGAGAAGCAGAAGAATCCATAAGCATGTCTTCAAGGGAAGGATAAATCTGTGAAGAAGTTGATCCCAAAGAGGAAGAAAGGGTGTTTATAAAAGCACTCCTTGATTTGACAGAAATGGTGAGAGTCCTTTATCAAGAAAGGAATGAGATACTTGAAGGAGAAGGGCCCAAACTTCACAAGGAAGGAGAAGGATCGTCAGGAGGTCATAATGATGAGGATAAATCCAAGAAGGGTAATGGAGGAAATGGAGACAGTGGAAAGTCGCCATCATCACCCTCATCTTCATCTTCATCTTCGTTAACCTCTACATAATCTTCAATACATCATTATCACAAAGTCAAAAACATGGGTAAAATTCATTTTATTAAACTTGATGTTAAGTTTGAATTGCCAAAGTTTGATGGTGAAGTTAATGCAAAAAATCTAGATAATTGGATTAGACAATTAGAGGTCTACAAGAGCTGCACCTTCCATTCTCAATTAGAGGTCTATTTGAGAATTCAAAATTTTCATGATGACAAAACCAAAATTCAGCTAGCTTCATTGAGAATGGAAGGTGCAGCTCTTGTTTGGTGGGAAGCCAAAACAAAGGAGGAGATAAAAAAATATGGTAAGATTATCTTATCATGGTCTGATTTCATTTCTGCAATAAAAAAACAGTTTTATCCACTAGCTCACATGCATAAAGCCATAATGGATTGGCAAAATTTTAAATAGTTGAAAGGAAAAAATGTTCAAGTTTAAACTCAATAATTTAGAATAAGATCTCTTTTACTAGGAATTGATTTGCATAGCCAAGAAACTTTACTCAAGTATATAGGAGGTTTGCATACTTACCTAAGACATACCATTCTCATGTTTAACCGTACAAGCTTAGATGAGGTTTGTGTCCAAGCCACACATTTAGAGGCAAGGGGTAAACAAAACTTAGATGGGAATGAGGAAAGTGAGTTTAAAGGCAAAGGGAAGAAAAAGAGAAATGCAAATTCTAGAAAAGAGAAGGGAAAATTTTTCTGCAAACAATGTTCTAAAACAAGCCGTGATGAGGACCATTGTTTGAAACTTCATCCGGAGTTGAAACCAAAAAGTTTTAAAGACAAAGATAAAGTCAAGGAGAAGGGCAAGACAGTTGCAATAGCTGAACAAGACCTAGGTTCAGAATCAGGAGATGAAACAAAAATCATTGATATGGCACTAAAGAACTTGAAGGGGAAAGAAAATGAAACTAAACCCAGTTCTAGTATTTCTAACTGTCATATAGAAGCTCCAAGTGAAGAGAAGAGAATTGAATTGTTTCATGTGAGGGTCATTTCCAAACATACTAAGGTTGACACACTATTTGACAGTGGGTCACAAGCGAACCTTATTTCTGAAGACTTAGTCAAGAAACTAAATCTTGAAACCATTCCACATCCTAAACCATATCCTCTTTGTTGGATTTTTAAGGATGAAAATTTACAGGTTTCAAAGAAGTACATGTTGTGCTTTGCAATAACAAGACATTTTATTGACATGGTTGAATTAGATGTTGTTCTGCTTGATATTATAGGTGTGGTGTTGGGTAGTCCCTATTTGTATGACAGGAAAGCTATCTTTCATCGCCATGATAACAAGTACCATTTATTCAAGGATGGCAAGGAGTTTATTGTGAGAGCACATCGCAAAAAGCTAGACTCTTCTTTAGTGAATGCAAGGCAGATGAAAAGGCTTGTCAATGAAAGTCAAAATTTGACTTTATTGATAATTAAACAAAAATAAGTTGTACATAATCCTTTTCATGTATACGATGATGTAAATAATGAGCTTTTTCAGTCTGAAAGCAGGTTGTCTTTGAAAGAAGATGACAAGAAGTTGCAGTAATCGTCTTTGGTGTCAATCAGTGCAGAAAACAAAGTGTTAGTGCAAGGTGGTGAAAAGATCCAAGAGAGCGTAAAGCATCAAAGTAGAGATGGCACAAATTTCAGCAATGATCATTGCTGGTTTCAGAATGGCAGGGTAGTATGGCAAGGAAACTTGGTTCGGAATTGACACAAGTACAAGGGTAATTCAACAAAAAATCGCCATAAGGACAGGATGCAAGGTGAAAGTAATTTTCAGTTTCCTTTGAAGATAGACCAATATGTAGGAAAAATATGTTTACTACAAATTTAAGTTGTCGTTCTGCAATTTTAAAAAATGTGCAGCATGACAAGGTCAAAGTCAGCAACAGTTGGTCAACAAATTCAAGGAAAAATTTGTCATTTTATGAGAAGCTCCAGTTAATGAAATCAGTGAAATTTCAGTGGATTAAGATTGGAAGAGTGGAGATTCAATCTCCTCATCTTCAGGTTCAGTATTCCAGAGAGCTTTTGGGGTCCAAAAGCTTCCCAGTGGGGAGGTGTGATCAAGAGATCATGTTCAAGTTCAAAAATGCTCAAAAATCAAGGTGCTCAAAAATGGTTGCAACCTGAGCGACTGGAAAGGTCTCGTTGCTGCGATTCCGGTGCCACGAACGGTTCGCAAAACAAAGGTCGTATGCAGAACTTATGAAGGTTTGAAAAGCCTAGTAAACTCCAAAAATGAGTTTACCAAGTTTGACTTTGTTAAATTTGGAAAAATTAAAAAATATATATTTTAAGGAATATTCCCCAGAATATTCCAGAAGGGCGAATTATATTCTGACAAGTGGCAATCATTGGTTGGCTGTTTGGTTGACTTTGGGGTTTTCTGGCTTATCACGGGATGCCACATGGCCCCAGGCTGGAGAATGGATGGTCTATCAAATGTTTTATTACTCTATAGGATTCGAAACTAGATAAACTGCTTGCAAATGCAAAAGCCCAACTACCCTACCCAAGGAGTAGTTTTTAACATCTTCTGGTTGCAATGGGTATTTGTGGTTTAAACTAATTACCACTGAAAAATAAAGGGCCTAGGCCCTTAGGGCTAGCCTGACCCCATACAACCAGCCGCTGCAACCATGTGCCAAGATGGCCAACGGATAACTCTTATCCATGGTTTAACCAGCGGGTTGTTTGTTCATGTGACCACATCAAGTGTTAAGCCATGATGCCTTGGTTTGTTTCAAGCAGTTTCTTCGACAGTTTGGGTGGTGATCACCATGTGACCACCCCACTTAACAGTTATTGCAACATTAAAATTTTCCAACAAATATGGAGCGACTTCTGCCTTTTTCACAGTTTGGCCAGTTTTGGTTGGACTAACTGGAGTTCCTCCACATTTAGTGGAGGTTTTCAAGGGATATTGGGCAAAATTTGTTTTTGCCATAACTCCTTCAATTTTTAACCAAACAAGGTATTCTCGACATTCTGAACACATTGGCATAGGTTTTAGATCCATCAAAGGTCATCTTCAACAGTTTTAGCTTCGGGGAAGATCAAGCAGCCATCAGGGCCACCAGGGTGTAGGCAATGTATTGAGCATCCTTTGTTTTTTTTATGCAAATGAATAGTCATATCTGGCTAATTCAAACATTCTGAAGCTGATTTTATAGATAGAACAGCCTATTTAGGCTTTATTTCACATGTACTTACCATTTTTGAGCAATAATATATGAGGGACATGCCATTGGGAGTTGGACCAGCATATGTAGCCCAGGAGGGGTGAACTGCTTCATCAAATTTTTTGAGTAATGTGCTATGTGATGTTTTATTCTCTATTATTTACTGTTGTACAATGATAAAAAGTTAAAATACATACTTAATCCTCACAAAGAAATCTGTTTAACCAAGCTAAAACTATTTGTTTCACTTGAAAACTTTAGAGAACCTTATGCACACATTTTAATTACTATTTGGATACTTAGCACAACAAAACTAATAGATTCCATTCAGATCAGGGAGTGTGTATGTTTTGGAGTGAGAGAAATAGACAAAGAAGGAGAGATGGATAGAAGGGGGGAGAGAAGGAGAGAGAAGGAGAGAGGGAGGGATATAGTAACATAGTTGAAGGGTGAAGAGAGAGAGAGAGAGAGGTGGGAGATAAAGGGAAATAGAGGAAGGAAGGGAGAGGATGTGAGAGTGTGGAGAGAGGGATGGAAAGAGAGATGAAGTTCGAGGGGGAGAGAGAGGGAGATAATAATAAAGACATATAGAGATAAAAGTGGAGAGAGAGAGAGAGAGGACAACAAGAGGAAAGAGAGAGAAGTGGGAGAGATGGAGATAAGGGGAAGAGAGAGAGAGAGAGAGAGAGAGAGAGAGAGAGAGAGGGAGGAATAGATAGATAGATTGGAGAAAGAGAGTGTATGTTTTGGGGGTGATATAGAGAGAAAAAAGGAGATAGAGATATTGATGGAAGGTGAAGAGAGGGAAGAAGAGAGAGATGGAGAGAGGGAGGGAGGGATAGAAAGATTGATAGATTTATAGACTAGAGTGACAAAGCACATGTTTTTTGGGGCGTGAGATAGAGATATAAATAAGGAGAGATGAATGGAGATATAGATATAGATGGAGGAGGGAGAGATGGAAGAATATTTTCTTAAAAAATAAGCAACCGATACCCATCACTTCAAAAAATGATCATTTCCATGGATATTATGCCATTTCAAGAACTGATAAGAAACAGATACATAAAAATTCACCAGTAACTACTTGAATAGCTATGGTAAAATATATTTCAAAATTGGACAAAGTTATTTCATCGAGCATAAATCTACGTGTAGTCAGGGTAAATATTCACTTAGTATGTTACATTTCTGCATGCCTCATGAAATAAGTCAACCTTAGGATCCATTGCATCATGTTACTAATTAGTTTCCCTAATATTAAAAGTAAAATGATGGGGTAATGTCTTGTTCAGTTGTTGTAATTTTCTTGTACAAACCTACTCTTTCCAAATCGAAGCGTGGAATTTCCTGAAGGCAACAGGCATCACCTTCAACTACATCATATTTGAAGCAATTAGGAACTCCACCATGTTAGAGGATTAAAAAACAAAGGGAAAAGAGAGAATAAGGGTCTCTTGGAGGCCGGGTCCGACGCTTCCCATCCCACTGCTTGAAGAACCCTTTGTTTCCAAGGCCATGCGACTTCCTTTGCCATGGCCACCTTAGATTCCCCAAGCCACACAAAGCTGAGACCAAATCGACCCGTCCCAGATTGAGAAACTGAAAATTCTGGTTTATGGTAATGGAGGGAAAGTATACAAGGTTCGCCACAAGAGAAGCCAATCCGTCGACGCAGTCATCCATGACAACCATGACCTCTCAACTCGGGTGCAGATGTCCACGAGATGGACATCCTGCAGACGACAGACTCCCCATATGTTGTGAAGTGCCATACCATCTATGACAAGGGTGGAGATATCCAATTTGTGATGGAATGCATGGACTAGGGCTCGGTTGACAAGTGTGGCTTGATGTCAGAGCCCTTCCTTGCGGCGGTGACTAGGAAAGTGCTCTACGGCCTCAAATATCTCCACTCTCACAATATAATGGATAGAGACATCAAGTCTTTGAATCTTCTGCTCAACAGTAGCAACCAGATGAAAATTGCAGATTTCGGCCTCAGCGGGATTTTGTGGAAGACACTAGATCCCCACAATTCCTATGTCGGGACGTACGCCTATATGAGCCCCTAAGTACAATGGGCACTATGAAGAGTACGCATGGGATATTTGGAGCCTTCTCAAATGCATCTCGGGTGATTTTCGTTTCTGCCGCTCGGCATGCCCCCCGACTGGGCAAATCTCATGTGCTTGATATGCTACGACAACCGCACATGACCCCGACATTGGCTAATACAAATATATGAATTTCTATTGAACTTATGCAAAAATCCATAAACCAAATAGAA
>CM076580.1:133188359-133370734 GCA_034641835.2 Pinus albicaulis | reverse complement strand
TTTCATACCCAAAAAACGTCGTTTAGGGCCTCAAAACGGCTCCGGAAGTTCAGGACCCGAAAAACTACTAAAAATAGTAAGTTATGCCAAAACTGAAAAACTGAAAGAGACAATGGTGGGGGCCCAAGTGGAATAGGTGGGTGGCCACCAATATCCACCTGGATCATTCCTCCCCCCTTAGGAAGCAATGGTCCCCACTGCGTTAAGTTCCTCCATGAGATGAGGAAATTTCTGCTGAACTTGGTCCCTGGTGAACCACTTTCCTTGGTGCAGGAGTTGGCCAGCTTTGACAACCCGATACGATTGGATCTGCTGTTGACGAGTGTTCTTGATTTGCATGTCCATGATACAATCTGTGGTGGCCTGTTCCATGCAGTCTGGGTTTAACTCTGTTGGTGTGAGTTGTTCTGCAATGTCCGAGGTGTCCAGTAGAGGTGGAAAGTAAGGACGAAGGCGATCCACATTGAAGACTGGGTGCAGACCGAGGAATGGTGGAATACTAAGCTCGAAGGCATTGTTACCTACAGCCTTGGTGATGGTGTACGGCCCGTATCGGAGCGGGCGAAGCTTGCGGTGAGGTCCGGTGAGGCGCTCCTTCTGCAAATGTAGCCATACTTTGTCGCCCACCTGGAAGTGGTGTGGCACCCGGTGTTGATCATGGCGCTGTTTGTACTTCGCATTGGCTCTGTCCAATATATCATGAACTTGTTGGCGGATGTGTTGAATGCGCTCGATGAAGCTACTTGCTTTGTCAACTTCAGACTGGACGTGCGCTGAATCGGCCTGAGCAGCTGCAAATGGCATGGCTACGTCAATGGGACATAGTGGCTGGAATCCCAAGCCCACCTGAAAGGGGCTATGGCCAATTGAACTGTGGAGAGCCTGGTTATAACTATGTTGTACATAAGGGAGGCTCTCATCCCATGTACGTGGATGCTTTGAATTGTACATGCGCAGAATGTGTACAATCATTCTGTTGACGACCTCTGTCTGGCCATCTGTTTGGGGATGGAAAGGTGTGGACTTGGTGAGCTTGGTATCCAACATCGACCAGAGGCTGGACCAAAATGTGCTGAGGAACCTGCTATCCCGATCTGATATGATAGACTGTGGGATCCCAAAGTGCACCCACACTCGTTCAAAGAAGAGTTTAGCGGTGGCTTCTGCTGTGATATTCTTCTTACAGGCCGCCATGATGGCCATCTTCGAGAATCTGTCAACGACCACGAAAACACAGTCATTTCCATTCTTAGTAGAAGGCAGGCCCGGCATGTAATCCATGGAGATGGATTCCCACGGTCGACTAGGGGTAGGTAGTGGAGTATATAGGCCTTGCTTCTTGATGGTCGGTTTGGCAATGGCACAAGCAGTGCAGGATCTGATGTGCTTCTCGACATCCTTTCGAAGGTTCGGTCAATAGAAATACTTCTGCAGGATTGCTACTGTTTTCTCGACCCCGAAATGCCCAGCGACTCGACTGTAGTGTGCTTCCCATATCATCTTGGCACGCTCGCTTGAAGGAACACAAAGGTGTCCCAGGTGACATAAAAGTGCATCTTGGAGGTGAAAATTTGGAACTTGTGTGCCCCCTAAGAGTGCCTTGTAAGTGTGGCCGAATTTTGGGTCACTCTCATAGAGAAGCGGCCAATCAGAAGTCTCGTGCCCATAAGAGTTGAGCATGGTGGTGAGCGCCACGATCGGTGGTCGGCTGAGGCAGTCTGCAACATTATTGGTGCTACCCTTCTTGTACTTGATGTTCAAATGAAACTGTTGCAGATATGTGGACCACTTCTGATGGCGATCATTCTGCAACTTCCCTTGTGTCTGTATGAACTGCAGGGGCCGTTGGTCTGTGTGGATGATTGTTTCCTTCCCCAAAATGTAATGCTTCCATTGTCGACAGGCTTGCACAATGGAATACATTTCTTTGTCATAGGTGGGATACTTGCGAACTGTCTGAGACAATGTCTCACTGTGATATGCCACTGGATGTCCCTGTTGAGTAAGAACTGCCCCAATAGCATAGTCAGAGGCATCTGTCTCGATCTCAAATGGCTGCTGCAAGTCTGGTAAGGTGAGCACTGGGGCAGAACATAGGCGATTTTTCAATTCTTTGAACGCCTTCTGTTGAGGTTCTGACCAAAATAATTTTGCTCTTGCTCCTCCTTTGGTGACTTGACTCAAGGGCCAAGTGATATGAGAGAATCCCAACACGAATCTACGGTAGAAATTAGCAAGACCCAGAAAGCTGCGAAGCTCTGTTATAGTAGTCGGGGCTGGCCAATCCCGAATGACTTGGATCTTGGCCGGATCCACATGCACCCCCCTTTCATCAATAATGTATCCCAGATATTGAACCTGGGTCATGCCAAACGTGCACTTCTCCAAATTGGCACACAACTTGTGTTGCCGCAGTGTTTGGAGGACTTGTCGGATGTGATGGAGGTGCTCTTCCCAAGTCTTGCTGAAGATCAGAATGTCATCCAAGTACACCACTACGAATGAGTTGGTGAATGGCCGCAAGATGTCGTCCATCATCCTCATGAAGGTTGCGGGAGCATTCGTCAACCCGAAAGGCATGACCAGCCATTCAAAAAGGCCTTCCTTAGCCTTGAAGGCAGTCTTCCACACATCAGAGGGTTCAATTGGTACCTGGTGATACCCAGACTTCAGGTCGATCTTATTGAAATATTTTGCACCTTGGAGTTGATCCAGAAGGTCATCAATCCGTGGGATTGGGTACCTATTCCGGACAGTGATCTTGTTCAGCGCCCGATAGTCAATACAGAGTCTCCACGTCCCATCCTTCTTTTGTACCAACACGATCGGGCTCCCACAGGGCGATGAACTTGGTCTGATGTGACCTTTCTGCAACAGCTCCTGAATCTGCCTCTTGATTTCATCATTTTCCAGAACAGAGCGTCGATAGATCGGTCCATTGGGTAGCGGCGCACCTGGGGTCAGATCAATCGGGTGCTTGACCTGGCAGTGCAGAGGAACCCCTGTGGGTGAGGTGAAGATGTCCCCATACTCCTCCATGACCTTATCCATTTGTTGTTGTCGTGCAGAGGGGCCCTGTCTGGAGGTCGTGGCCACAGTCTTCTTCTTGCCCTGGGGGCGGATCATCAGAAAAACGAATTTCCTGTTTTGGGAAATGAGCTTACTACATTGTTTTGCAGTAACCAAAGAGATAGTCGTAGGAGGTGGTACCTCTGGTATCCTGTACAACTTATTTCCCAAAGTAATAATAACAGCACGAGGTCGAGACTCATACACAGCATGACGCTTCCACAAGTATGGTTGTCCTAATAATACATCAGAAACATCAATAGGAGCAACATCACATAATACCTCATCAGTGAAGGGCTTGATGCTATAGGGAAGGCGACACTGCTGGCTGACGCGGAGATCTCGTCCTTGGTGAAGCCACCCGATGGTGTATGGATGTGGGTGAGCTGTGGTCGGCAAGCCCAACCGCTTCACGACGTCTGGTGAAATGAGGTTCTTTTGGCTCCCATTGTCGACAATGAACTGTACAGGGGAGCCCTTTACCCACATCTGGGAGTGGAAGAGACGTTCCTCCTCCTCTAGATCTTCCGGTTCCTCCTTCTGGACCTTTGTAGTGGCAACAGTGGCGTTGGGCTCCGCATCAATAATCTATTTCCCTTTTTCATTCCCCTTTTCAGGTTCTGATTTGGAGTCGGAGCATGCATCTGACTCAGAAGCCCTCATCTCGGCCACTAGCGACTGCTTGGCCCGACACTCACTTGTGTTGTGAGTGGAGCTCTTATGGAACTCACACCACTTTCCCGTGTTCTTCTTTGGCTTTACGGTGTTGTTCTTGTCTTGTGGCTTTGACGGGTTGTCTTTAGCCGCCATGCTCTGTCCTTTGTTCTGCAGTTTGGAAGCACCTTTTCCTTGCTTTTGATTCGCAGATCCAAAGTCTCGCTTCTTCTGTTTGAATTTCTGCTCAATCTTGGCAGCATATCGGTATGCCGTACCAAGCGAGGAGATGTCGAGGAACTCCATTTCCTCCTGAATGTATCTGTGCAGACAAATGCGATACTTTAGCACCAAATGTTTCTCTGAATCTTTGATACCCAACTTTGTGCGCAGGGTATGGAACAGATTCGTCAGCTCGTGCACATCTTGATCCCTTTGTTGTCGCAGCGTGGTCCATTGTATGTACTTGTCCTCATAGCTCCCACGGGATAGTACTGTTCCTTGACGGCGTCTCGGAAAGAATTCCAAGTTGGTACAGCCGAGAACAGAGAGGGTTCTGTCTGGTCCTTGTTCTCACAGTAGGTTTCCCACCAGTCCTTAACATGAGGGGTAGCTTTGAGGAGTGCAAAAATAATCTTCTCCCGGTCTGAAAAGTCATGAACAGAGAAATATCCTTCTAATAGATTCAACCATCTATCTACGGCATCTACGTCTATTTGACCCTCAAATATGGGAATGTCAAAATTTACTTGTACCTTAAAAGGAGTCGCAACTCTAGAGTGGCTACTGGATGCAGATGCGCCACCGATGGGCAGCCGTTGAAGGATCTGAGCAAAGTTATCCATCATCACGTTCCTTTGTTTTTCGAGGACCTCCTCGAGCAATATTTTGATAGGATCTCCTGCTCCCTCATCTTTCTTTTCGTCCCCCATGGGCATCCGTCGAGGTTTGCGAGGCTGATCTTGCAAAGGTTCCACCAGATCAAGCCCTAGCTCCTTATACCCCGACCTCGTTGGGGACATGCAAAGAAGGATCGAGAAAAAGCAGACCTCTCTGATACCACTGATCCGGATTTATGCAGGAACGCAACAGAATAAACACATAACCATAAATACAGAGATGCAGCGGAAATAACACTTCATTTCATTAATATCAAATAACAGAAAGATGCTTAGAGACATAATGGAAATAAAATAGCTAGGGTGCTGGTAGCGAATCTCTGAGAAGAGATGTGGTGGCTACAGACCTCTGAACTGCTTTACAATGAGGCGCGAGGGCCTATTTATTATTGAGAAACAATGGAGAACCCTAAACATCCCAAAAACCTAAACCTAGGAGATGAAGCGCCAAAACTATGGGCCCCGTTTGGGTAAATTGGTGTTTCAACTTCCCAGGGACGTAACTTTGGCATACTATCTTCGTTTGACGCACATGATACATCATTAGAAAGCTCTATCCGAGGACTACAACTTTTGTGATGATTTTGATGATCAAAATCGCAACAAATTTTCATACCAAAAAACGTCGTTTAGGGCCTCAAAACGGCTCCGGAAGTTCAGGACCCGAAAAACTGCTAAAAATAGTAAGTTATGCCAAAACTGAAAAAGTGAAAGAGACAATGGTGGGGGCCCAAGTGGAATAGGCGGGTGGCCACCAATATCCACCTGGATCACATGTCAGAACTTGTTCTCGAATATTGAACAAACTTGCAGTTGAGTTTTTGCCATCATCTCACCTTGTACCTGACAGGGGGGAAATTGGTGGTCATCTACAAGCTTCGAAGTCAGATCAAGCGAGCTTGAGCCAAAATATCTCATTCCATATTTAGAGTTGTAGCCAGAGACACAACAGTTCAAGCAAGCCTGAGCCACAATTCATCATTCCAGATTCAGAGTTGTAGTCAGAGACACGGATTCCCATGAGCATGCCTTTGGATGATGGATAGCCTTAAACCATCCATGTGAGGTTGATATTCTTCCTCTTTCAGAACACTTCCTCTAGCAGAAGACTTCAACTTCTTGCCAGTTTTGGTTGAGTTCCAGGAATTGCATCAAGCATTCCAGTGTTGGTGGTCATCCTTAAACCATCACAGGTTGTAGACTTCCCTTCTTTTAGGTTGAAGGTCTCCCTTTAAATATGAGGGACAATTCCTCTAGCAGAAGCCCTTAGCTTCTTGCCAGTTTTGGAAGAGTTCCGGGAACTGCAATAAGCGTTGCGTTCCAGTGTTGGTGGTCATCCTTAAACCACCTCTTTATGCCAACATTTTAGAGAGTTGATTCAGCCTAAGTGCTGCCATGCATACTTTGCAAATTTGTATTACAACTCTCTTCTTGGACTCACACATACCCCTTCGGATTAAGGGGGAGAATGTTGAACACCTAATCCTCTATGGGTAGGTGTGGAAGGCGAAGAGTCACAAAGGAGTCCAAGTGACCTTGGAAGATGAATCCAAGGGTCACACCATTGTATTATAAATGTACATCTATGGTGAATAATATGAGCAACAAATGCCTATCTTTCTATGTGTGTGTTTATCTTTCTTTATACACCATGTGTGTGTTTAACAAAGAAAAACTTCAACCATTCAAATATTCACTAAATTAATGTACTTAACTTTCAAGTGATATTGTTGATTAGAAGATCCCGTTTTCTTTTGTGAATAAATTTTTTGATAAAGAGGAATATTATTATGATTTTCCAGCATGCCTCTAGATAAAGTCACTATACCAATTAAATCCATTTAAGGCTCATCCGTTAATCATGAAAAAGTGCAATTAGATAAGAAAGTTAATGAAATGAATGGCAGTATGTTGAAAAAGGTGGATTTATCAGGTTCTCAAAAAAAAAAAAAATTGGAAAAGAAGATGAATGAAAATAAGGAACAAACAAGAAAATGAATGAAAATTAGGAAGAAATATAGAAGAAGATGAATGAAAATAATGAAGAAATAGAAAATAGGACAGATGAAAATAAGGAAGAAATACAAAATTCCATCACGGAAGAAATAAGAGAATTAGAAAACATTCTATTAAAATATCTCCCTAAAAGGGATGTGGAGATACAAGGAAAACATGAACATAAGGAGAATCATGGTGTTAAAAATCAATCTCATATGGGGAGTATGCTATCACAATTGGAGACCAAAAATATTAAACTACAAAACCATAATCATGTATTTTCAATCCAAGATCCATATTATCATAACTTCAAGGTGTTGAGAAATGTAACTAGTATCAGTCTTCATAATTATATTTGAGTCATGATGTAATGTACTTGTCAAAAGAAATAAAAATAAACCTTATTATAAAATAAAAAATATTTATAAGCATGGGTTTCATGCTTTGTTTAATTTTCTTCTAGGTCAAGCACCCATTGAGTGCTTCTAGGGTTTATGCCATGGGTCATTATCCATGTCAGCTTGTCATAGACCCTTCTTGGGGTCATCGTTTCAAAGAAAGAAAATCATTTTTATGTATTTTTGTCATCTATGCCTCCTTCACCGAGTCGGTATTCCCTTCTCCTCATGTTGTCCTCATAAAGGAGCTTCAAACCACTATATATAGCAATGGATTTGATCTAATATGCCAACCAACCAAGTAAAATTATGTCAGAAAGTGTCACTAGGTTCAATCTTCATAATGACTATGTAATTATGTATTTATGTAAAGAAGAAGACAAAGATAATAAAATATATTTTATGTTAATCTTGCTTCATGGGTTTAATGAGCAAGGGATTTTATTACAGGTCAAAGACTTCTTCTTGATGTATTTTAGGATTTTTCATCTTTTCATAAATGTACAAATTAGATTTATGTACATGAAGCAATGTGATGCCTATAAAGTGTTAAAGAAACAATGTAAAAATGTTCAACACCCTTGTCACCTTGTTTAAATAATACTCCTTGAAGTCGGCTTGAAAACACCGCTAACACTACAAGGAAAAGACCCTCTAGCTGATGTTTTTGAGGAACCCCACAGAAAAATACCCCAGACATCCGTTTCTAGCGGAGGATCCTAGAGGAGGTTGGCGGGCGAAGGTTTTTGCGGATGTATTTCTTCCGGTGCTCTTATCAACCTAAAACACACCGGTGCGTTCAATATGACAAAGCACCAGTGCATTACAAAAATTGGCACACCGGACACCGTGCGCTCCGTACACACACGCCCGGTGCATTTTATTTCTGTAGAGCACCGGTGCTTTACATGTCGACTGCACAGATACCGCCCGGTGTGGAATAAATGAAATGCACTGGGGTTCCCACAAAACGCGCCCACCGGTGGATGGTTAAATAAATAAAAAATACGGCAAAAAAACCGCATAAAACATTGGCACAACGAAAACAGTGTGCTCCGTACACACCCTCTCGGTGCTTTTAATTCAGCAACCGCGCCGGTGCGTTTCATATCGTCAGCCTCGGTGCCTCATAAAAAGTGCGCAGAACATAAACGACCAGGTGTCGAATGACTGAAATGCACCGAGATCCCCATAAATGCCGCGCATCGGAAAAGGGTTTAAAAGAAACAAAATTACGGCCAAAAAAACGCAAAAAATTTGGTTCATCGGGCACCGTTATCGGTGCATCAGGTTACTGTATAGCCCCGGTGCATCACATCACCATGCCCCGGTGCGTCATAAAAATGAGCGGAACATAAACTTCCCAAGGCGGAATGATCGAAACGCACTGAGGTCCTCATAAATGCCACACACTGGAATAGGGTTAAATAAAAAAAAAAATTACGGCCAAAAAGCTGTAGAAATCATTGGTTCATCGGACACTGTTACCGGTGTGTCATGATAATGTAGAGCACAGGTGATTTAAAAACACTCTGCCCCGGTGCCTCCTAAAAGCGCACAAAAATAGAAAGAGCCTGGTGCAACATACATACAATGCACCGGTATTCCAAAAACATCTCGTGCACCGGAATAGGGTTAAATAAAAAAAAATTACGGCCAGAAAACCGCAGAAATCATTGGTTCACCGAACACTATTACCGGTGCGTCATATTACTGTAGAGCATCGATGCATTAAAAATACGTCGCCCCAGTGCCTCCAAAAAGCATGCGAAATAGAAAGAGCCTGGCGCGGCATACAGGAAATGCACTGGTACTGCTGTAAAAAGCCCGCACACCGAAATAGGGTTAAATAAAAAAATTACGGCCAAAAAACCGCAAAAATGATTGGTTCACTGGACGTCGTTACTGGTGCGTCTCGTTACTGTAGGACATCGGTGAGTGACGGTTACGTCGCCCCGGTGCTTCCTAAAAGTGCAGGAAAATAAAAAGAGCCCGGTGCAGCATTAATACAACGCACCGATACTCCAGTAAAAACCTGGCGCATTGGAACAGGGTTGAATAAAAAAAAATTAAGGCCAAAAAACCTCATTTTTCACTTTTTTTAGTGCTACAGAGGTCTCAAGCACTAGTGCAAGTTATCCTTGCTTGAGCTGCACTGACATCCGTGCTCCGATTGCACTTATTGCATGCACTGCTGCTGTACATTGCCACCAATATCCAACTTGAATTTTATAAAATAGTGGACAAATTTTCTTTTTTAAATTGTACAGCCAATATGCCTCCTCGATAGGTAAATGTATAGGTATTTTTCTAGTTTTTCCATAATTAAACCTTTTAGCGGATTAGAATTTGAAAAAACCTTAAAATTAACCATTAAAAAAAAAAAAATTGTCGCGTGGTACGATCAAGCCGTTCGGCTCGCACTAGTTGCGGTGCTGCCTGTAAATTTACAGGCCGCATCGGTTTGCAATGCTGCCTGTAAATTTATAGGCCGCACCGCACCCGGTGCTGAAGACGTTCGCACCGATTCTGGGGCAGTACCGCAAGGTGCATGTGTAATTTTAAAATTTTTAAAAAGTGCGGTGCAGTCATTTACCAGGCTGCACCTTTGACAATGTTGAATCGTAGACACCCAGTGCATTGATGAACTTATCTGCCTCGGGGCACGTAAGTTTTTGGGTTCACCAGAATTGCGAATCGACATTGTCAATGGTTTGGGTTGGTAAACTGGTGCTGTGTATCCGCACCGGTTTCGGGGCAGATTCCAAAGGTGCACCATGTAATTCTAAATTTTATGATAAAGAGCAGTGCGCTCGGATACCTGGCCACACCGTACGAATATGTACGGTGGCAGGAGGGTGGTGTGTTGACTTAGCTATAAGCCCCGGGGTGTATAGTGAAGTCAGCGCACTGGCCTCCTGATACCGCACTTAGTGAACGGTGCGCTAAAAATATTTTCTGGAGCACCACTCTCGGTGCTTTTTATATCATTATGTGCACCATAGACGGTGCGTCTCTGGGTAGGGATGCACCATTACCGGTGCGTGACTGTGTTTTTGGCGCACCGTCCCTTGTTTTATTTATTTTTCAAAAAATATTTATATACGTATATTTGTAAATACATGTGTCATTTAATTAAAAAATTGTGTTTAATATGTCAATCATTCAGAGACATGAAAGGAGAGAAGAGCAGCAACAACAACAACAACAGGCGGAACAATATAACATGGTTCACTTGTGGGAGGCAAGAGAGAGGGAGAGAGATGTGTACCCTCGCCCTATTATAGCAGCGACATAGGGGCTCCTAAGGTAGGTAGGCCTCCTCAGGTTCTATGAGGAGGCTACTTCCCTAAAGTCCCATAGTGGTCTTTTGAGACATCTTATCCGAAGGTGGAATGCCCAACGACAGGCTTTCCAAGTTGGTATCGACCAGTGATACACGCCCACTAAGGAGGATGTTTATTTTATTACAGGGCTTTCGAGGAGAGGGGTGGATTTTCCCTCGTTCCCCAAGGTTCCAGCTGGCTGTGTGGTAGGGAGTCAGTTAGTTTACTCCCAGAGATACATTAGAGCAGAAATATTGTCTCCTTCATATTTTCAGGTCTCTGGAGGACAATTACGTATTGGTGTGTTTGGTGGTGAGGAGGTCTAGTGTCTATCAATTATCATTTCGACCATTTCGCCCAACACCAGTGACGGGAAATGCATTAGTTGCCAGCTTTTATATTATGTTGATTCTTTACTACAATAGCCATGACTTGTCAGGTGGTCTGCCATCTTTTTATGGCAGTTCTGTACAACATTAGATAGATTTCGTGCTCATGCACAAGGGAGGGTCAACTTCGCTTTTGCTTTAGAGCTTTTTTGTTTATTTTTTGAGAGGTTTCCAGAGACGAGACCTTCTGTTCTTCAGCATCCTCGTAAGCCGATGACTAAGGCACGTATGCATATGAGGGGGCAGATGATGCCCAAGAGGGAGGAGACTCTGTTTCCAGTGAGGATATCAGATGATGCACTGGGGTTGCTAGCCAGTGTTGATGAGCATCCCTTCATTATGGTCCCCTGTCCTTATGCGGGGTTGGATTGGCGAGGGTGTACTAACATCCTCTTCACAGATGATGAGCTGCCAGATGATAGAGGTAATATTATTGTTTTATTTAAATTTATTCTAACATTTTCTTTAACTTGTTTTTATTAAATTGTGTAATGAAATTGTCTAATTATTGTTGTGTACTTGTATATATTTTGCAGACATTGGCTCTTATGATGGTGAGGAGACGCCGTCACCACCACATGATCCAGTTGTGGATCTTGATGATCTTGATGCTGAGGATCAGGCGCAGGAGGCCGGTTCATATGATCAGAGACCTGTTGATCCTACTGGTGTGCCGGCCCGCGGTCGATGTATGAGCGATGCTAGATACAGGATGGAGTTGGGCGACCAACTCATTGCATTGCTTGTTGAGGCGGGTATTCGCCCTGCTGATTTCACAGATATAGAGGCCGATGATAGGCTCTTACAGATGTGGAGAGGCATGCCGCATGACATGTACAGCCTGATGCGGCATACAGTAGGAGTTATGACAGTGTTTACGCAACTGACAAGGACTGTCGCACGTTACGAGCGGGCCGCAGCACATGATGGAAATTCTGTGAGGCGCAGCGTACCATCGACATCTCATGATCATTCACGGCCTCGCACCATGCCAGATTTGCATGCAGAGCCTCAAATAGCATCTACCAGGAGTCATCATGGAGATGAGGCTCGATCATCGGCTGATCCACGACATTTATATTACAATTGTATATTTTTACCATTATTCAATTATTTATATATATATATATATATATATATATATATATATATATATATATATATATATATATATATATATATATATAGAGAGAGAGAGAGAGAGAGAGAGATATATATATATATATATACACATATGGTCCATGTATTTTATGTTCATTTTGCAGTTGTACTTAATTTACATGTTGGTGATCATCACTATGTGTATGTTGTTAGGTCATGTTAGATATGTTCATTTAATGTGTAGCTTGTAGATAGATGTGTATGTGATAGCATGAGATGTATATTTGATGTTTGTGTTGTACTGATGATGTTAATATATAATGTTAATTGTGTTTTGTTAGATGATCATGATCACGATGATGCAGTAAACGATTTTGAATGTGTTTTTTAGTCAAATATGATGTTTGTATGATGCTTATCATGAACGTGATGTTTATTAATTAATTTATAAATACCAAATGATCATGATATTGTAAATTTGTAATATTTGTATTTGTAATTGTATTTAAAATTCTAAAATTGTAATTGTAATGATATATATGTAAATTTCTAAAATTGTAATTGTAATTGAATATATGTAAAATTCTAATAATTTTATTGTACATGAAATTGTAAAATTGTAATTGTAATTCTAATAATTCTAATTCTAATTCTAATTGTATGTAAAATAATTGTAAAATTTTAATTGTATTAATGTGAAATGAATTTATTAAAATTTTTAAATTTGTAAATTTTAAATAATTGTAAAAAAATAAATATAGAATAATATGATTTATTGTAACATAAGGAAATTTAGAAAATAATGCAAATAAATTCCTGTACTTAATTATAATTATCATTATTTTATTATGATCTTAGATACAAAAAAAAGAATTAATTTACACAGTATGCCATTGTTTTTGAGATCAAGTACATAATACCAAATTATCAAGTGAATTATTGATTTTAGCATTAACACAATGAAAATTACCAATTAATTCAAATTAATACATATTACATAAATATTTCGAAAAACTCATCTTAAAAAGTATAAATATTGATGAAATGACACATATTGTACCATATCACTCTCAGTTCTCATGATCACCCTCATTATCTTCTAGCTCGCATGGCATGATAACACTATTGTTCTCAAAAATATGTTTTGATCTAGGGTCATTTGTCAATACGAACTACCAATCCCTATCCAACACATCTAGGTAGAAAAACACCTGGTTGCAGTGTTTAGGGAAAACATAGGGTTCCTTAGCTTCATCCCACATCTTTCTAGAGTTGATACATATCAGCCTACTATCATGATCTTCCTTTACATTATTACGATCAAAGGTGTGCCACCACTTGCATCGAAAAATAACACATTGGAAAGAAGAAAAATCCACTTCAATGATCTCTTGTATCTTTCCAACGTAACCTAATGTCCCTCTTACTAGTTGTTGATCACGGTGGCTAGATCGAATAGATTGATCGAACTCGACTTCCACTCCACAGTCTTGTGTGATGTTTCTAGCATCAACATTTTCTATGTGAAAATGGTGTCCATATGCCCACATAGATGGGAACAAATGCACCTATTATAAAAAAGTTTAAAAAATCATATAAGTGTCATGTGTCTTATAAATAATAATCCAACAGTTAAAATATGAAATGTAGATGTCTTAATATAAGTTTCAAATTTACATATAAATTATTATCGAGTTGCTGCACCCAATCCCTACATTTAGCACATCCTCTTGAACGCGTGGGTAACGACCGGTAGCACCGTATTTCTCTCTGAATTTTTCAGCAACCTAACTGTTGGGGCATATTTTTGGCATATTATCCTTTAAATGTCAGGATAAGGCATGCTTCTACCATTCAACCATCTGAATTCTTTCCTGTCACTATCCCATTTCATTCTTTTTTGTTCGTACAATGCGACCCACGGTGGTGTCGCTTCAGAATTGTAAAGAATGAATTTATTGATTGCTTCAATTTTTGCATTCACTGATGAAATCAAACCAACATTATATAGTACTTAGAGATCAAAATATACATTATATAGAAGTTCAACATGAATATAATTAATTACTTTTTGTAAATTTGAAAAATTATAAGTCGCTTACTCTTTATCAAGTGCTTTTTTCCACTTGTTTGGAGCAACTCTCCTTCTCTTTTGTCTTCATCCAATTCATCGCTCCAAATCACCGCACCTGGTCTGTTGTCGATCTGCTTGATGTACTCATTGGCATAGTAGAAAGACTCATACGATATGTACCCCTCTGCCATAGACCCCTCAGGTTTTTCCCTTTGTCGAACAAAACCTTTCAATTTTTTCACGTACCTCTCTAAGAAGAACATCCAACGACAAGAAACAACCCCAACTAATTCAACCTAATCTACTAGGTGGATTAGAAGATGAACCTGTAAGTCCATGAAACTCGTCAGTAGTTCGTTCTCAAACATACAAATAATCTCAACTATCTCTTGACGCCACCGTGGAATGCTAGCCGCATGAATCTCCTTTGACGTGATCCAACGTACAAATGCAGATAATTTAGATATGGCATGTCCTAGGTCTTGAGGGAATTCATGTTTCACACACCCACGCACAAACAAAGGATAATGACACTGCAAAGTTATAAAAACGTGCAATAATATACAAAATTAGTTATGTTTTATGATCACCGCATGGGATAAAATTTATTAATATAAAAAATAATAAAATCATGCTTTTGACATTATACGTACTCTTAGAAGATTCAAATGGTCATGCGATTTCAACCTCGACAAATGGTCATCCATGGTGAAGTAGCGCCGTAGTGAAGACCCATATGAAGTTGGCACCCTCACATCCATTATAACTTCCTTTGCCAAAGATATATCAATTTTTTTTTTAAATCCATGGGACATCACCTTCTTTGAAAAACCATGAATTAGAGGGACCAGTGCTTGCTTCTGATCCCGTACTTTCTAATCGTCTTGGCCAATATTTCTTTTTAGTTTTTGAAGTAATAAGATCTTTCCTAACCGCCAATGTGTCACTTTGTTTCGATGATATGTGCCTCCATAAAGAATATGAAACATTTTTAAATATATGCATGGGATCTAATAAGTGGGAAATCTTAAGATGCTCCCAATATGGGATGTCATAAAAGATAGATTTCTTTTTCATCCCATTGGGCAATTTCTCAACATAGGTGTTGAAGAAATCTGGATAAGCGAACTTAGGCTCCCCATTTGAATCGAACATTTCTGTGAACTCCTTCTCCTTCTCTCTCTCTCATATGCTCTAAGCCATTCAGCTGGTGTCATTATTGGAGGCCTTTGGGTTATTTATCGTTTACCATTGAAAGCGGATGCTGCTCTTCTGTAAGGGTGTTGTTCTGGTAGGAATATCTTGGAGCAATCATACACTGGCTTTCGTAGGTCCTTGGACCATCTAGCTTTAAGAGAAGGTCCACAACATTTACATCCAAAATACCCTTTTGTTACAAGACCTACAAATTTATATTTGTATACATTAATTAATATGCATGGCAAGTTAAAGACTATCATGAAGATCAGAACAAATAATATTACAACGAATTAAATAACTAATATGTGAAAGAATATTGTTACATTTTATATAAACAAATCAATAAATTAAACATGAAATTTACCAGAGCAAACTCCTAAGCCTGGATAATCATGTGTCGTGTAAGCACATATGCCATACAACATAAACCTCCTCTCTGCTACGATGGGTCTTGATACATCGTATACATTTATCCCATCCCATTATTCCTTCAATTCATCTACCAGTGGTTGTAAGTAGACATCTATATTCTTCACTTGTCTTCTACCAGGGACTATGAGAGCCAACATAAGATGTTCATTCTTCACAGACAACCATGGGGGGATATTGTTATTGATCACTACTACACACCAAACAGAATAGTTGGTGTTCTGGAGGGAATATGGGTTGACGCCATCCATGGCTATGCTGATTCGTAGACTTCGTACTTCATTCTTGAATTTTTCGAGCCATGTATCCTCTATATGCTTCATGGCTATTGAATCAGTTGGTATTCGCATAAATCCCAACTCACTTCTGTGTGAGGCATGCCATCCCTACAACATAGCTAATTCTTTGCAACAAAAGAGCCTTTGAGTTCTTGGGATTATAGGCATGTGCCTCATTATCTTAAAACGAGGACTAGTACGTGATTTACCCTTCTTTTTTTATTTATCATACCTGTCATGCCCACATTTCAGACACATCTCTTTGTCTGCATATTCTCCTCTATATAGAATACAATCATTTGGACATGCATGATATGATATGTACTCAACACCCAACATTTTCAACAATTTTTTTGCCTCCTCGCAGCTAGCGGGCAAGACATTATCACTCTGAAGAACCTGATCTTTGAATAACCTGTAGTTGGTGATCATGGAAAACTATATTAATAAATTTACATTAATGTCGATATAATTATTAACGTTCATAAAATTTAACATTTGTAATGTTCATTGCAGTGTACTGATTATATTTCAAATTTATATATAAGGCCAGAAGTACTTTATGGTAACTTACCTCAAAAGTTCCGAGAAACATGCATTCGACTAGCCAAACTTTGCTTTCAAGTTGTACAGTAACGTTGTTGTCCCCAACTGGGTAGACTTCGACTGACCGCTAGGTCCAAAGAGAGGGGTGGTGGAAGAAAATTTAAGGCTTTCGAAAAAAGTGTCATCGATATGAGCATCATCCCCTTGCTGATCATCATTTGGAATGCATCTAACAAAATTGTCTCCATGGCAGTCGTATCCCTTATGTAATCATCCATACCAAGCTTTATTTGATGGTCTCCATTGCTAGCTTGTGAAGAACTACTATTGTTGTAGTCATTCCTAATTGGTGAATCTGGACATAGCGGGAATTGAATCGGTGGTTGATTCAACCATTCTTGGCATCGTTCCTCTCATATTTTTTCTCTTAATTCAGTCTTCTCTCGATTTGACATTGTCGTGGGGTGCAATGGAAGATGGTAGATAGGTCGTTCATCATCACTAGAATCCTAATAATTAATTTTTTTTTTTTAACATAATTAGTACAAAATATTATGATATCAATTAGTAACCACGTTGACAATATTGCATGATTATAAATTTCTTTGACATTGAAATAATTACATATTAATCAATATATATACCAAACAATTATAATTATAATTACCATCATTGTCCCGGGATTGTGGCTAGAGGATGCAATATTATTACAATTGGCAGGGTGAAGCGGCTATCCATTTTCATCTACCAAATGTGTCTTGTGGTATGCATCTCCTGATAAGAACTTTCGATGTTTTGGAACAGTACTTTGAATATAATTTTGTGCATCTGAACTTGATGATGAATCTACATGAACCTAGAAATTTGTATCCATTATAAATTTGATTAAGTTGTGTATGATTGACTACATGGATAAAAAAATATACATAAATTCAATTAGATAGTGAAAAAATAAAAAAAATCTGAAGTAAATATTACGTCTCCACATGGATAGGGAGAAATCCATGATGGACTTTGAGAAATATTATGGAATGAGCTGGATTTTGAAGAATTGTCCATTTCATATAATATATGATATTTTCTCCCTGCATTTGAGCAAAACAACAATAAACTTTGGTGCACAAACCTAAATGTAATTCCGGTGCGTACTGTTCAGATAACCGCACCAGCTAGTTCTTTATTTTGCGCACTGGTGCACTTTTGTAACAAGTAACACTGGTGCAGTTGAATTAAAAGACGCATCGGTAAATGAATAACTGCAAAAAAAAAAGCCCAACCCTATTTTCTTTAAGTGAAAAAAGCGGTAAATTGAAAATTGGGCAGCAAAATATTTTTGAAAATCTAATTTCATAGAACATTTATTTAAATACTAAACACTTTTCATTATTTCACTACTTTTGCAAAAAAATTCAACTAGAGATTTGCAGGATACATACCTGGAGCAAACAGAGCATGAGAGCACTGTGGAGTAGGGAAATACATTTAAACAGAAGTATTTAGACAATCCGAATTCCAAACCTCTGGTAATTCAAACCCTGTACCATAGAATTTTAAACGACATGAGTAAAGTTTATTGTTTTTTTGTATTTTTTTTTGCATTTTTTTTTATGCAGTGAAATAAGAAACCAAAGTCTATCGTTTTATTTTATTTTTTCTCTAGTTTTTTATGAAGTAAAATACAAAATAAAATCTTATTGTTTTTTAACTTTTTGTTTCTACAGTTTTTTACCTTTTTTGCAGTTTTCAGAAACAAAAATAAAAAAAGAAATCAATTTTTACAAACAAAACCCTAGATTCTTTTTGTTTCTACCATTTTTTCTCCCTCTTTCTTTTCAATTTAGATTTATAGGGTTTCTTTACTTATAA
This sequence comes from Pinus albicaulis, assembly GCA_034641835.2. Classification (NCBI taxonomy): domain Eukaryota; kingdom Viridiplantae; phylum Streptophyta; class Pinopsida; order Pinales; family Pinaceae; genus Pinus; species Pinus albicaulis. The sequence continues at coordinate 133,352,507 of CM076580.1, read as the reverse complement.
GAAATCCAACCCACAAGACGACTTGCATATTCGGATCCCAATCCATGTTAGCCCTTGCATCAATCTTAAAAAAATACAGATTTTTTTGCGCTGGTGTGCCCTATGTAACGTTGCGCACTGGTGCGCTTTGTTATACAAGTGCACCGTTGAAGTACACTGATAAAAAAAAAAATAAAAAAAAAAAATGTTTTTATCAGTGTGCCATTCGTAACATATGGCACCAGTGCACTATTACATTATGGAGCACTGTAAAACATGTTGTTTTAGAAAAAACCATTTTACAAACATACCCTACATTATTTTTGTTTCTGCCCTTTCTTCTCCCACTTGCTGTGATTTCAGAATTAAGGTTTTTCAATTTATATTTATAGGGTTTGTATTGCTAAATATATGCCTAAGACATGCAACCAATGGGAGGATCTGCATAGTTAGATCTCACTCCATGTCGGCCCTTGCGTCAATCTTAAAAAAGATTTTTTTTTTAGTCGGTGCCCCCTTCATAACATAGCGCACCAGTGCGCTCTGTTATGCAAACGCATGCGCAAGTACAGTGATAAAAAATTTAAAAAAAAATTATGTTTTTATCAATGCACCATTTGTAACATATGGCACCGGTGCATTATTACATTATGGCACACTGCACAATGTGCTGTTTTGAAAAAAACCCATTTTACAAACATACCCTACATTATTTTTGTTTATGTCCTGTCTTCTCCCACTTGCTGTGATTTCAGAATTAGGGCTTTTTAATTTATATTTATAGGGTTTATATTGCTAAATATAAACTTAAGACATCCAACGAACAGGTTGACCTACATAGTCGGATCCCAATCCATGTTGGCCCTTGCGTAAATAAAATAAAAATAAAAATCGGTGCGCCTTGTCTGACAGAGTGCACCGGGGTGATCGGTTATCACAGCGCACCGTGAAAGTACTGTCATAAAAAATTAAAAAAATATGCAGCCGGTGCGCTATTTCATTATGACGCATCGCAAACATTCAGTTTCAAAAAAAAAACTTTCAAAAAATACAAACCCTGCTTTATTTTTGTTTATTCCCTCTCCTCTTCTTCTTTCTGTAATTCAGAATTAGGACTTTTCAATTTAGATTTATAGGGTTTGTATTGCTAAATATAGACCTAAGACATGCAACCAATGAGACGATTAGCATAATCGTATCCTAATCCATGTCGGCCTTGGAATGATTTAAAAAAAATATATATTTTTTTACGGTGCTCCCTATGTAAGGTAGTGCACCGGTGCTCTTTTGTTTACAAGAGCACCGGATAAGTAATGTGAAAAAACAAGATTTTTTTAATGGTGCGCCATATGTAAAATATAGCTCCGATTTATGCTAAAAAAACTAACACTGGACGATTTTTATTATTTTTATGATGGTTAACTGGTGCAGTCATTGACATGTAACTCACTGGGGCTTCTTGTTGACATAGAGCACCATACGGTGTATTATACTATTTTTTTCAGTGGGTGGGAAAGTCATGAACGCACCGAAGTCGGTGACTTCACCAGGAATGGCGCACCAGTATTTAGAGAATTTTTTTTTTAAATTCAGAAGTTGACAGTTTATTTAAAAATATATTATTGACTGATATGATACAGGTTTGATATTGTTAAAGAAATGACTAACAAGAGATCAAGTAACAAATATTTTTGAACTATATGTAAGTTTAAATAATATGTATTATTTAATTTGTATCATGCAGAGCCACAAAATGACGAAGCTCGATAAGATTATTTCTGATCTAGGACCAAAAGAACGTATAAGCTTGATGGAAAAATTGCAAAAGAATGAATCAGGTACTGAATGAAAAAAATACTATCGATCCAATATGAGTTTCTTTTATTAGTTTTCATTAATAATATAATTAAAATTATTAGATAACATGTGTGAAAAAGTCTATTAATTCACCTTTGTTTAATGTTCTACAGGGACCAACAACTCAGAAAAGGAATGTTGTTCTAAGAAATTAAAAACAATAGAACATGAAAATGAAAATGAATTTCTCCTTAGCTAATCTGGAGTGGTGTTGGAGGTTAACGAAAGGGGGGAAAACTTTTACAAATGTTTGAGGGATCTAGTGAAATGAATGTATAGACGTTCTTTCCACTTACAATACAAAAACCAAACCAATGATTCCAAGAACCATATTTTATGTAAACTACAGGAAGAGTTTACAGAGAATTGGTCAATGAGACATGTCAGAATTTTAATAGAAAAAGCGTACAACAACAAAAAAGAAGGAATGAAAAAATAATATCCCTTTAGATGTTTGTCTAGAATGATTTATAAATATCACTTTTGTTATACTTACTTTTCATATATCAATATAAAAATTAAATAGTTTATTGTCATGTTACATTTTTAGGAAGATTATGAAAATCTCAAAAGATGAACGAGCTGATATCAGAAATATGCCAGTAGGAAGGCCCAAAAAGGTGTACAATGAGATGGTCAGAGAAATGGACAAAATTGCATCGCGGGAGGAGCCATCTCAACAAAAACATGCTTCAAATGTAATATGTAATCATTGAATTTTTTAATCATTAGGTAAAATAAATAAACAATTTAGCATTAAATATTAATTTTCAACTATTTTCTTGGAGAAAAGAAAAGAAAATGGAACCCATTCAACACATAAAATAGGACGACAAGGAAGAAAATGATTGATATCTAAGTTTCTGAGTAATTGTTACTTCCTTATAACAACTTAACTAAATTTAATTTTTGTATTTTTAAGTTTTTTTTACAAAAATCATCATTGAATGTCTCCAAACAGGTGCTAACATACAAAGAAGAACCATCAGAGGAATTGATTGAAAATGGTTTAAATATGAGTTGTGCGTATATGTTGGCATATCAGAACTCAATTGTGGAATTTGTAAGCATCTATCGATCTTGTTTTACTTTGCTACGTCTATAATTAATAGAAAAAATAAATCTTTTATATTAAATATATGATTTCTTATGGGGTATAAAACTTGTAGGAAACAACGTATGGCACTGCGCCAACAGATCAAATCTTGAAAGATGGCATGTTACATGGTTTTGAAAGAATGTGTATAGTTTATGAGTCAATTGTTGCATGGTACGTCATTTCTTTTCGATTTACATTGATGTATATGATTTAATATTGCAATTTTCATTATTCTCACCAATGTATATACACTCATTACAGTTTATTTTTATGTTTGTAGATGGAAGAAGGTGAAGAAGAAGAAAACAATCGTCGTCGTGAACAAAACATTTTTGAAAATAACCGAAGTCATGGAAGTAGCTCTAGCAGTGATAGCAATTCAAGCGAAGAATGATGATCACTATGTTTGGATATAAAAGCAAGGTGTTGTACTATTTTTGGAAAAATGTCTGAGAAATCAGACATTTTCTTTAATGTAATGGACATAGTGTCCCAATTGAAAGATAAATGGATACCAATAACTGTCCCATTTTGTATGACAAAGAATATCTTATTCATATAATAATAATAATAATAATAATAATAATAATAATAATAATAAATGTTTTAATTTATTCTATTGCGTTCTCTATTGTCGCTATTGCGTTCTCCAATATCATTCTCAAATGCAGTATTAAAAATTTAATTCATATGAATATTGTTATAACATATATATGTGTTGACTTTTGATGAATAATGAATTTAAAAAACCACAGTAATTATGATATGATATAACAAATTAATCTAAACATCACATTCAAATCCATTGATAAAAATTTAATTAATATGAATATTGTTATAATATGTGTCGACTTTTGATGAATAATGAATTTAAAACAATCACAATAATTGCACTGCCATAGGTCGATGTTTCTAAAAAATATAAAATGAAAACCGGTGCACTTGTATTATTAAGCACATCGGTGTGTTTATACTACCTATCAAGACTGCACAAATACCAAAACCAGTTAAAAATATCGAGGCGTTTGTGCGGTATGGTGCTCCGGTGCATTTATGTATCTATACGCACCAGTGTTGTTTTACCGCCTATGAGCACCGCACGAATACCGATACCAATTATAAATTGCGGTGTGTTTGTGTGATACTATCCACTGGGGAATTTTTTCCATCTCTATGCACCGGTGCATTTGGATGACCAACAAGCACTGCACAAATATCGATACTAATTACAAATCTCGGTGCATTTGTGTGATAGTACACACCGGGGCGTTTATGTGTCGATAAGTGCCAGTGCATTTGTATGAAATATTTGCACTGCACGAATACCGATACCAATTGTAAACCTCGGTGCATTTGTGTTATACAATGCACCGGGGCGTTTATATAAGAATACGCACCGACGCGTTTATATGACCTATGGGCACCACTCAAATCCCAAGACTAATTAGAATGGCCTCGTGCGTTGTATCACCAACACCAGGCCCAGTGCTATTATTTTCCTTAACAGCTCGATGCATTCTTGTTCGACTGCCTTGGTGTGCTGTCTATCGATACGCATCGGTGCATTAAAACCTGATAAGAGCACCAATGAAAAAACATCCGTAATAACCTCCGCCCGCCCATTTTTTTTTAGTTGTGTTGAATTTCCATTAAAAACTCCACCAAAACCTCCTTTACTAGAAACGGATGTGGTAGCATATGTTTTTTTGACAATTTTGGCCAATTTATAATACTAAAAACCTCCTTTATAACCTCTGCTAGAGGGTCTTTTCCTTGTAGTGTAATGAACTTTCACACTTCTTCATGGTCAGGTCAACTTAATTATAGGATGAGACAACTATATATACCCAACTATGCTATGCATAACATAGATAGAACAAAACTCAGATCATCTAAAGTTTTTGGGTATATGCATCAATGAATATTCTAAGATTGTAGTGCGGAATAATCTGTGTTTGTGGTGCAAAGATATATGTCTTTTGGTATAGAATAATACAACCTAATGAAGAAGTCTCTCGCTTGTACATAAATAAAAGAAGTATCAATCTGCAGGAGACCGAGGGTAATTATAGTAGCTCTCACAGATCGAAGGTGATCTCAGGAAGAATCATATCTGTTGTAAGTGCAAGGGAAAGGTAAGTTCACACAACAAAGGGAAAACACATTGGAACAAGTGCAAGAAGAAGTTTATCCATAAGACGAAGAAGGTAGACTACCCAATGAAGGAAGATAGAATGAAAGGAGAAGGATATCTCAGAAAAGAAACAAATGATCTTTACTCAGTGTTTTAAGGGTGCAAAAGGAGGTCTTTAGGAGGTCGTGATTAGACCAAGGAAAGGAGGATTTCACTACTCACAAATAGGAACTGAGTTTCCTTGTATTGGTGTAATCCAATGCAAGAAATAAGGATCAACAATAAGTAGCCAAGAAGAGCATGTGACAAGGGCGTTGGACGTACATTGAGGTCAAGGGTCTATGTCATGGTCATGGTACTTGTCAACTGAAAGTCTATAAGAAGAATTACTTGTAGGTTTTCCTATCCAAGAGGGAGAGGTTTTGGCCCTATCTAGAAGAGCCTAAATTTGCGTCTCTTGTTTTTTGATAATTAACTTAATGAAAGACTTAATAAACTAAGAAGAGAAGACATAAGTAAGGAACGTAAGCTCACAAGTAATTATCAAATAGAGAATTTGAATTAAACTAAGCCCTACCAAATTCTCAACATGGTATCAGAACAGGTCTACATACAAGTTGCTTGAGTACAAAGGCTAAAAAATCAAAGTGTCAGAAATGTGGAAAACTTAGTGTCAAGTTGAAGATATTTTCTTTCTTATTCCAACGGTGTAGACGTCACTCAATTCCAAGTCTATATGGAGGAGTTAGGAGCAGTCAAATTTTGAGGGTTGACTTGGTGATGTGGCAGCTTAAGGAGGCAAAATTTTTGCAGAAACCCGACCATCGGATTGTGGCCAACTTCGACCAGATTCTAGGCGAAATTGTGGGTCCCTTAATTTGACTCCTACGGTCAAATTATAGAAATTAAAAAAAAATGGGTTGTTTAAATTCAAATAAAAAAAATATAAAAAAAGGTAGGGCGGGCCATGACCCCCACCCTACCCATTGGACCATATAACAAATATTATTAAAATAGGATGGCCAATGGCTATGAGTCTGTGACCCTGCCGCACACCACATATGGCCTGAGCCCCCACTTGGTATTAAATTGATATGGCGGGGTATTAAAAATGAACATGGTGCGATTTTTAAAACCATACTTAGCGTTAATATGGAGGGGGCAGGGTTTGACCACTCAACCCCCTCCCCCACATGCAGGATCTTAATCAACTCAACCATTGGACTCCTTGGAGAGTCCGCCCATCTTTTATCATATAAAATATTCATTTCAGAAGTGTGCCTAGGCAGTCCAGGAGCGGCACAAAGTATGAGATAGGGTGGAACCATGACCGCTTTGCAGGAGGGGGGCAGAACCATGATCTGAGCCATTTTCAGAGGATCCAGATATTCACTTTGATAGAATCAAGAAAATTTTATATGGATTCTGCACCTCTCGGCGCCACGAATCCAATGATGCTTTCCATTTCATCACCAGAGGTCTCCATTTTTTGGGCACTTTTAGCTATGGAGGTATAAGGGTGTAATTTTGCATTTAATTCGTGTACTTTCATTTTTGCTGCCACTTAATGAAAGAGGGCTTCCCCACTAATTGAGCAGGGCCTAGAGACATAGTCCCTCCTGGACGAACTTTGATATCAATTTTGTGTCTTCTTGCATGATTCTAATGGCTCCTCTCTTCTTATGTTTATGCCTTTAAATTTTTTTGTTTAAGTTGCAATTTTTAAATGTAATTCTTTAACACATCTCAAGAAAAATATTTTGGATCAAGTGGTATCAGAGCAGGTGTTTGTAGATGTGAATTTCATGTTTGTATTCTAACTAGAAATAGGCTACGAAGAGGTCAAGGGATACTAAAGTCATTTAATCCCGAAGCAGGACATGCACATCGAAGAAGAAAAATGGATGACGATGTTTGAAATGAGGAGGAGATAAACTTCTGCAAGACCTTCTACACCATGGTAGATCGGTCAAGAAGTTGTTCTCTAGACTTGAGAGACTAGAGAAAGCAGGGGAGAATGCTCCATAAGGACAAGGTTCAAGGCATGGAGATAATGGAGGAGATCCACCTCCTTCTCCTCTAATGAGTGAAATTTCTTCCTCCTCTTCTCACCGTCATCATAGGAATTCAAGAAATGCATCCAAGAAACCCTTCTTTAAATTAGGTGTCAAATTTTATTTTCCCATGTATCATGGCCAAAGTAATGCATAAAAGCTTAAAAATTGGGTAAGGAAGATTGAAGTCTACTGCAGGATTCAGCGGATCAAGGAGGATGAGGCAAAGATCTAGTTGGCCTCTCTTCGGCTGAACGACACCGCTCTTGTCTGGTGGGAGAGAAAATTGCAAGGCAACCAAAATGTGGGTAACCTTCTCTTCTCATGGTCAAATTTTGTTTCTGCATTGAGAAACCAATTTTACCCTTTGGGTTATAAACAAAGGCATTAATGGAATGACAACACCTAAGGCAAAGTAGAGGTAAAAATGTACATGACTTCAATAAATAATTTTGAAAACAAGCATTGAATTTGGGCATTCCATTAGATTCACCAGAGATTGTAACCAAGTATATTGGTTCTCTGCATAATTACATAAGAAATTCATTATTGTTGTTTGAGCCTCCTAACATCGATGAAGCCAGTGTGAAGGCCATGCACATAGAAAGAAAGGGAACACATGAACAAAGTGACCACCCAAAAAGGACTACAACAGCCAATAAAAGGGGAGTAAAGCCCCCTTGCACACATTGTGAGAAAGAGGGAGATGACAAAGAAAATTGCTGGAAGCTGCACCCTGAGTTGAGACTTGAGAGGAATGACAAAAAGGGGAAGCAGAAGACCACCACCACCATATAGAAAAACCAAGATTCTGAATCCTAGGAAGATGAAAAGGCCACAACTGCATGATTTTCATGAGGTAGACCAACTAAACCCTAGTTTGATTCTGATGATGAAATGAAGCTTGTAGCCTTTGGGAACGCAACAGAAGGACCCATAGACTTGGGTTTTGATTCAGGCGATGAAACAAAAATATCAACATATATTTTACCAAATATTTTACCAAATATGAAAAGGACACTTACTGCGGAAAAGTTCAAAGAACTTGAAGAGATTAACCAAAGCATCCAAGCAGATAATATTGAGCTAAGAGGGCTCCTACAGGAAGAAAAGGAAGAAAAACGAAGGTTACTAGGCCAGTTACAAACTAAGGATGAGGCCTTGGAAAATTTGTGACATAACCAACTCGAGGTAAAAGGAAACCCTTCAATTTCATGTACTTTTCACAATGATGAATTCACTTCTTTTGAAAAACATACTACAGGGATCATATCCAAACTGTTGAAGAAGATGGGGTATCAGGGAAAAGGCCCCAAAATTAATGGCCAAGGCATCATAAACCCCATCGAAGTCAAGGAATTGTCGTGTTGTGTAGGACTCAGATACACCAGAAAGGAAATGGGAGAAAGCTCCAATACAACTAGTGACCAGCCAACAAGATACGATGAAATCCCTTCCTCACAGTCCAATGATAGTGAGGGCTCCATGAAAACTTATCGAAGGAACACTAGGGGAAAGCGCCCAAAGGCGACCCAGAAAGTTTGGAGGGAAAAGTATTGTTGTAGTCTTTGCAACGAAGTGGGACACCAAAAAGCCATGTGTCCGATGATCCATGCTCTAGAAGCATCGATAGAGGAGCCAAAGGTGAACATGTTCAACAAATGAATCCACCACATTCACGGTGGTCTACTTTATTAAGTTAGTTTTTTAAAAGGTAATAGCTTGTTATGGCCACTGTTGTAAATCATAAGGTGCAAGTAAATGTAAACGTGATGGTGTGTTTCCCATCACTTCGAAATGCAATGATGATGTTTTGGCCTTTCCTTATGAGTAGTTGAGGTATGGATTGTTTTTATGTAATACTTGGCAAATGAGTGTGTGCTTTAAACTCTTAGCAAGGAGGGGTTGTTGAGTCCTGTGTGGTGTGCGTGATTGCAAATGATATACCAGTTTTGCATGAAGGAGATTGAAAGTGTGGTTTTGAGTGTGTTAATTATTTTGGGGGTCCAAAAGCTCTTTAGTGAGGAGGAATGATCTAGGTGGATCGAACAGGTCCAAATACAAGTGGCTTGAGTACAAAGGCTCAAAATTCAAAGTGTCAGAAATGTGGAAAAAATAGTTTGAAGTTGAAGATCTCGTATTTTTTATTCCAACGGCGTAGATGACACTCAGTTCTGAGTCTGTATGGAGGAGTTAGGATCAGTCAAAGTTTGAGGTTTGAATTGGTGATGTGGTAGCTTATAGAAGATTGGGGACAGGTTGCCCAATGTGGGCCTGATCCCCCACTTGGTATTAAATTGATATGGTGGGGTATTAAAAAAGAACATGGCATCCAGCAAAATCACCAATAATCTGGTTGATAAAGGGAGTAGAATAGTTGTCTTTTGGACAAGCAATATTGACATCCTAATAATCAATGCACACTATTATTGTCCCTTGTTTCTTCATAACAGGAACAATATTGGAAACCTAATAAGTAAGCGTAACCAACACACAAACGTTTTTCAACTTTTTCTTTAATGGCAGCGGACTTATTCGGATCAACAAGACAAAGGCATTGGCGTATCGGTCTAACATCAGGGTACATTTTAATGGTGTGTTCAATGATTCTAGTATCTATGCCTGAAATTTCCTCGTAATACCAAGCAAATATATCTTAGAACTCATGAAAGAGAGAACGATAAGTTTTGAGTTCTGATGGAGAACAAGACACACCGACATGAATGTTTTCTACAACGCTAGGTTTGGTTGAAATATCAATAGAAATGGTTTCTTCAGTATTTGATAAATTTCTCTTGGACTCGATTGCATTAATGGGAAAAGAATTTGAAAAGAAAGTTTTGATTGATGGGTGATATAGTTCAATAATATTATCTTCTTCATAATCTTGAAGATGGGAATGATGATGATGATCTTCCCATGGTTCTCCTTTTGCCATCATGGATTCCACAACGCTCTTATCAGTCAAGAATGTGGATGAAAAAGGATCATATGGAGTACCAAAATATAATGAATGATCGACCCAAACCATCAGCGATGATGATTTCTAATTCGCAGCCCAAGCCATGTAGATTGATTTCTATGCCAGCTCAATTGGGATGGGCGGAAGGAATTCATACAATGTAACAACTTTAGAATCATATGTAATCCTCCTTAAGCCGGATGGAGTGGAAGATATCATGTAGTAGATCTCTATACTTTCAAATTATGCTGACCTCGCAGGTGGCGATAATGAAAAGGTTCCCATTAGGGAAGAATCCTTTAAGAGCCCTACACATATTTTTTGAAGTTGTAGTTGGGGTTTGTGAACTAACATAATGCTTCCAGATACCTGAGAACTGGAGGAAAAGAAGGAAAGTTGATTGATGACTGTAATAACACCTTTATGAGGAAAGACGATCATTCTAAAATAAGTAGAGATGATCGCAGTCATAGTGTAAACCCATGGCCTTCTGAGTAAAATGTTGTAATCAAGGGGTCCGTCAACGATCTCAACTTCAACAGTTACAGTTTTCCCCCTAGTTCAACATGCAGGTTATTGATGATACTGCAAAGCTTATATGTACGGTCATTAAAAGCTTTTAACGTTATAGGCAATTGAGATAGGCACGTCGAGCCAAGTGACTTCTAGCAGTTTAGAGACATAATGCAGGTATATGCTCCCTCATCAATAATAGTGCGATGAACGAGGTAATTGATAACATTTACTTGGATGGACAATGCTAATTTTGTTGGTAATTGTGGCACATAGCCCGTATGATTAAAGACTACAAGACTGGAATCTGTTGGATTGATTCTCTCAATTTCTGACAACAAAGCCTGTTTCTAGAAGGGACAATTTTGAAGTACCTCAAGTGTCAACATAGCTGAAGGGGATTGAGCCAAATCTTCAACTATATTACAATTTTGAGGAGCTTGGGCTCGAGGATTGAATGTCGATTTTTGAATGACTCCTTTTGGTGGATTTATTATTAATTCAGGAATAATAGTTGGCAGAATAGATTCTGTAGACAAATTCGTGGTCGAGGTAGTAGGTTGATCAGTAGCCTGACTACCATAATATTTATTTCACGTTGACACCAAAACATCAGTTTTGGGTTTGTGAAAAATAACATAAGCACTTGGGAACTAGAAGGTAGATCCGTAGCAACCAAATTTGTGTTTGGATTCAGAAATGGATCTGTCAAAACAGTAGATGCATTCGAGGTCTTAAGAAATTTTGAGACTTCAACTCGGTGAGGACAGTCTCAAACAAAGTGCTCCTCATTACATATTATGCAAGGGTAACATGGTTTTTAATTGTTTCTAGATTGTTGATCAGATGATCGTTCCTACGGGGTTGAATTTTGCTTTTTCTTTGCTTTCCCTTTTTTCTTACTTCTAAGTTGCTTGTCACTTTTGCCTTTGTCAGATGACACAGCATGAATTTTAGAAGAAGGTGCAAGAGCAAAAGCAGCAGAGTGATGTGTGATTGTAATAATAATCATACCGTCATCGGCATGAGAGTCCTTAGATGGAGGAGGAACAGTAAAATTAGATTGTGACGAGTTGGGGATTTTCTTGTAGAGCATGCCAGACTGAGTATAAATCCAATCTAAGTAGTGGGCATGAGAAATGACCTGCTCTTCAATGATGACACCAACCCTAGCAACATCCTCGGTGATAGATGGTAACAAGGACTTAATGAACCGCTCAGCAAGGAGCTGATCAGGAACAAATGTTTTGACCACTCTACGACGATGATGCCACTCATGAATATGATCATAAATGTGAGTATCATTAGTCTGTTTGAAATTGGTCAAAATTTACGCTTTAGTTTCATATTGTATGGGTAACTGGAAGTGGTTTAGAAAGGTAGTAGCTAAGGCGGTGAAATTATCAAATGAAGCTCGTGGTAACTCAATGTACCACTTCGCAGCCGGATGAGTGAGTGTATGCTAGAAAATACGTAGTTGAACAGAGCCATCATTTAGGGAGTTTGATGAGTACCATAAATGATAGGTCATAACATGTGTAGATGGGTCTTCTCCAGGGTTTCCATTGAACTTAGGAATATAGATGGTAATTTATTCGGTATCATCGGCCACCAAGGAGCATAGATGATTGGATCATTGGTAAGCCGGTTTAAATTAGGTGATTCTAAAGTTGCAACAAAGGGAAACTGTCGATTTAAGTCAAGTTGAGCATAGCCAGGGTATGATGGAATTTCTTGGGAAACAGGCCTTTGAGCACCAGCATAAAAGATTTGTTGCTGGTAACCCAGATAGGGGTTGTTTTGATAAGCAAATGCTTGAGTATTTCGTTGACCAAAAACTGGGCAAGCTACTTGTTGTTGGAATGACTGATGTGGCATTTGCACTTGTGGCTGCCAAGGGGTCTGTCCACCAAGATTATAGACCAAACTAGAATAGCTTGGACCCGGTTGTGAATAGATAAGACCAAGTACTGCCTATGACATCCCATAATAGGGTAATCTAGCTTGTGAATAAAGAATTCTAGATACAAGTGGTTGTTGTAAACCAACCGAAGGAGTTGGAGCCTAAGGGGCCAATACTTGGGGATATTGGGTTGAAGGACCCACCTGAGATGGTTGAGGTAAAAAAATCTGAGCCTCTAACAAGGGTAATGATGTATTAACAAGTGGAGTAGATGTGGTTACAACAAGTTGAACTGGTTGATATGATTGCACAACTATTTGTGCTTGGATGAGTAGAGTGGGCTGCCATTGAAAAATAGTAATTCCAACATTAGGATGACCATATAACGACGAAGTACTGTCAAAATGGGTGAGGTTTCCCCCCATCAAGAGGAGTATAATAAGATGGAATATATTGTTTTGCAAATTTTGGAAGTCTAGTTGAGATTGTAATGGATGGAATATACCCAGATGGACTGGCTTGATATTGGACTGAAGATGTATATAAAGGATCAAGCCATTCAGTACTCATTAGAGATGTATCAGATAGAATACTAGATGATGACATGGGTGAATTCCATTAGTTTGAGGATGCACCAGAGAAGGTTCTAGATAAATATTGGTAACCAGGTGGGACAGAAGGGTCACCATATAGATGTGACTCTGGTGAAGTGGTAAACATTGATGGGGTAACAAAAGCAGGTGTTGTCGCAGCTGTAACAAAAGGTATAGCCGAATATTTTGACTTAGCCATGGTCATACAACCCAGTGTATACCCTATATGATCTATAGGAACTCGAATTGACACATGACCAAATAAAGCGATGTGAGGTGATTGATGAAAAGTCTCGTAAAGATAAAGCTCTGGTCCAAAATGGGTTGGAGTTGAAGGTGATTCATCTTGTGGCATTTCTTCAATCGAACTCAAACTAGGTGGAATAACTTCGGCATCAAGCCCGAGATATATTTTAGGTTGTCGATTGCGCAATATGGGAGACTCAATGGCTACGATCGACTATGGAGTGACCGATATAGTAACAACTTCTAGTTGTTTGACTTTGAGATCTAAATGTTCTAGTAAAAGAATGATGGGATCCAGATCAACTTCCAGTTGAACAACGTTGGGTTCAAGAGGTATGGTCTCATTCACTGGATGGATCGTGACCACAGGTAGGTGTGAGGACTCCATCTCGAGAACAGTAGATGAACCAATATTTGTAGAAACGACTCAAGACAACTCTTGTATATGTGATGATGATGTCACACCAGAGGTACTAATAGTACTGGTTTCGGTAAAACGATGTCGCCTTCGCCGAATAGAAATGACTTCTAGTGGTAAAGGTGGTTTAAGTGCTATTCTACGTGAACGACAGGGAAATGTATGTTCTTCTTCCATGATGATTGATTGATTTTATTACAAAAACAAATAAACAAAATAAAAGGGTAATTCTAGGCAAAAGGTTTACAAGTAATTGTGAACTGCAGAATACCTCCTGGCAAACCAAGAAGTACATGAAGGCAATCTCCCCGAATGTTGTGTTCAGTGAATCACGAGTTACAAGGTGGCTGACTCAGTTACCTATGGATGGATAGTAACCTAAATTTGTCCTCCCAAATATATCGAAAGGTACGTGGAGGCCCAAGTATGTATTAGCATTGTCTAATGCGAAACCGCACAGTGAGAGCAACCCCTTATACTTTTTGTACTAGAACACTGCCCTATATACCCGAAGGTACGTGGACAAGCTCCGATATACTTACATATGTGGAGTGAGGTATCACACTTGGAATGTATCGCAGACAAGTTAATGACAGCTGCTATGTTTAACGACATCGAATCACATATCTAGCTTAGACCTTCTAAATGTTATCGCTAATGTTCCAATACTTTCTTAGGTAAATTGATGTAAATTTTATGTTGATCTTGTTTAAAGTTTTGTCTTTGAGGTTCACCGTGTAATGTGATGGAAATTCCTAAAAATGCAAAAATAAATGATAAGCAAACTTTTCAATTTCGATTTTTCAATGCAAATCCTAGCTACTAAGGGAAAGAGAAATCAATTTTTGAGCAAACAACAAAGAGAACAAACTAAATGAAACTTTCCTAACTTGTTCCTATGCAACAAACATAATTCACTATATGCAAATGCATGTTTTTCTTTTAAGCTCCATTTAATTATGAATATATGAAAGGAAACTAAATGCATAAATCAATCAAACAAGTGTTTTCTTATGAGAAATGAGGAATGAAACAACAATTTCTCTTAGGAAAATGAAGAATGGAATTACAATTTTCCTACAGGAAACGAGGAATGAAACAAAAATTTACTTTCTGAAAAAAAAAATTGATCTAATTCATAAATGAAATACTTTGAATTTGATTTCCCAATGATAAAGAAAAACACTAATGAAACATTAAACAAATTACTTTTCAAAGGAGGAAGAACAGGAAAGTTTACTGGTCTCTAAGAGGTATCAGACATCTGTGAACATAGCAAAAAAGTGGGTGAAATTGAAAGCAATGAAAAATTTTGATGGAATTTGGTTGGTTGAGGGGGAAACATAGTCTCTAAGGGGAGACAGTGTGTTGCAGAGCACCCCTGAGCTAAGATTGAAAAATCAAGTAGCTAGACACACTTATAATGTAATTTGTTCATTTAAATGATTGATAACAAAAAGTAGATGCTATTGATGAGGATAAACAAAGACAAAAACTACAATATGATAGGATACTCCCCAATGGAGTGGCCCTTTTGTTATACAAAATTGTGATCTACAGAAAAACCAAATTCCCTAAGTGTGGTGTCTATCACTTAGAACAACAGAGGAAAGAATAAATATTATTTTCTCTAAAACCAGCAGATATACATAAATGATAAAGAGCCTACTTGTGATTCTTTTGCTTCTCCTTCTCCTTCTGTCACTGTTTTCATCGCTCTCAATCCAATTCAAGTCACTAGATTGATTCCTGGAAACAATACAGAGAACAACAAACAACATATAATATACAGATATCTACTTATCTTACTCAAATCAAATCGATTACACCTGAAATAAATGCATCATTCAAGAATACATTGCACAAGAAATAGAGACATATGTATGGGAAAATGAACAACAGTCTTTATTAAAGAGTAGAAGGGGAAGAATAAAAGCAATGGATCAATATGTTGTCAACCTGCTCCAACTTCATTCCAACCTCATCACATCCAGCATTATCCCAACAACATATCAATACTTTCAGTCTCTTATCAAATGAGAATCCAATAGCATAAATTTGCACAAAATTCTTCCTTCCCTAGCACTAGGATGAGTGCTCAATTTATAGGGATATTGATGGTAGTTTCTCAATGAATGACTTTCTAATAATAGACAATACATGTCTCCAAGTTCAGAGGTGTTATATGGGCACTTGGATTTGAATTTTGACACATATGGACTCTTCTAGAAGGCATTGGCCATGTGGAGATTCCTGGAAAAATGAGAATTCTACTCCCAGGTGACCAACGAACTCTTGAATATCGAGAAGTACACTGCAGTGCGCCCTTGCATGGAGGAATTGGCACTGAAACGCAGTTAGTCTCTTTGAAAAGAAGCATTCGTGAGTCAATAGGTCATGTAACATATACTTCAAACCTTGGATATTTCACAATAGAAGCCATGTGTTAGGTTCCTATATTACTAGTCTAGTCCCTTATTATGTTAAAATAGCCCCCCTTATTGTGATTGTTGTACCCTTGTAACCCCCATATTGTTATTATTGCACCCTTACATTATTATTGTTAGGTCAGCTAGGATTATGTTGTGACCCCATG
Source organism: Pinus albicaulis (assembly GCA_034641835.2). NCBI lineage: Eukaryota > Viridiplantae > Streptophyta > Pinopsida > Pinales > Pinaceae > Pinus > Pinus albicaulis. The sequence continues at coordinate 133,336,153 of CM076580.1, read as the reverse complement.
GACTCCTATATATAGAAAGGAGATTTTGTCATTTGTATTATCCAAGAATTGTTCATTTATGTAATGTATTGGAGGTTTTCCCCTCGAAGTGGCTGATTTCTAAGGCGTTGATATCTCTTTTCTTCCATTTTTGGAACTGGTTTCATAACATTTGGTATCAGAGCTTTGGATTCTAGGGTTTCGTTGCTCCAAACAGGTCATTGTGGAATTTTAGCTATAACATTTTTTCTATGAAGGTTCAAAAGCTAAAAGTTTTACAGAGCGAAGCCATAACCCCAAGGAATGTTGTGTGAAAATTTTAGATCTTGATTTGCAACATTTTTGGAGATATGATCTGTGGAAGTTAGGGTTTTTTTAGGCTCTCGAATTTCACCTAAAACAGGTCATCATGGAATTTGCGCTGTAAATGTTTTTCTACGAAGTTTAAGATGCTAAAATTGTTACAGAGTGAAGCAGCAATCCTGAGGAACTTCCTATACAAATTTCAAATATTGGTTCACAATATTGTAGGAGGTATGATATGTGGAAGTTATGGTTTTTTCAGGATCCTGAATTTCATCTCTAAGAGGTGACCATGGGAAAATCATCATAACTCTCTCTTTAAGCATCAGATTGGAATTCTATAAAAATCAGTTACAATTACACGGATTGTAGTTTCTTATGTATCAATTTCAGAGCCGAAGGAGTAAATTGTGACATGTGGCATGTTGTAAAAGTTCTCTCTATCGAAATAATAAATAATTAGGTCATTGTGGGAGATTGGGCATATCTTTGCCTTGAAGAATCCAAATCAGGTCAGACCTGTGGCATTTGAAAGAAGTGCTACTACAGGGCTAAATTTCAGATATTGAAGATTTGAAATCACAAAGATAATTCAATTTCAATATGGAGCTCCTAAAAAGAAAGAAAAAGGTGTGTATTTATTCCACAATGTTTGTTTGAAAAAGAAGTTTGAAGTGATTCAAAGGGCATATTAAATTGTTATCAATATTGGGTTCTATACTGCCACCAAAAAATAATTGCATACCCATTAAGCCCTAAAAAATCTATACTATGACGCATGAAGAAGAAGAATTGTAGTATGATATATCAAAATTATGGTACCAAGTGCAACAAATTCCAATCTTACAAAGGAAAATCAAAGATGACATAGATGTTTTAGAAGAAAAAATGAAGGCTAAGTTGAATGGTTTGAAGGATCAAATGAAAGATAATATGGACAATGAAGTAGTGGAAGATCACATTTAGCATCAACAACAAGTTCTCCAACTCTCAAAGGATAACCTAACTTTGGTGCAGAATCGAATGAAACAACTGGAAGATCAACATCACAATGAAAGAAGTTCCGAAGCAGTCACAGAAACAAGAAATCGACAAGTAAAAAATCAAACAATTTCAGAGTATCTCAGCAAGCGGAAGAACTTTCCCGTTGAATATTCCACATGGGAGGATGATAATTTTGTACATAAGCATCAAGAAATAATCAAACGTTGAGGACAACACTTGTTTGAAGGAGAGGGGCATGTTAGGTCCCTATATTACTAGTCTAGTCCCTTATTATGTTAGAGTAGCCCCCCTTACTATTATTGTTGTACCCCTGTAACCCCCATATTGTTATTATTGCACCCTTACATTATTATTATTAGGTCGGATAGGATTATATTGTGACCCCATCAACTCCTATATATAGAAAGGAGGTTTTTTCATTTGTACCATCCAAGAATTGTTCATTTATGTAATGTATTGGATGTTTCCCCCTCAATGTGGATGGTTTCTAAGGCATTTATCTCTCTTTTCTTCTATTTTTGGAACTAGTTTCATAACACCATGTGTTATGTGGAATTATGGATTACAGATAAAACATTCTTCCCTAGATGTAGTGATCATCTAGAACAACAAGTTAAATACTTTGCAACTAATTTTCCTAATAGTAAATAGACACAAAGAATAGATCAAAGAACTTACTTGGAGTCCAAGCACTTCCTATTCTCCTTCTGTCGCTTTTGTTGAAGCTTCAAATCCAAGCTAGATGTCCGAAAATATTTCCTGCAAGAATGAACACTAAACAACAAAAGATAGCAATAATACAGATGTCTATTCAAGTTATTCAGTTAAATCAATAAATCATGAACCATATCCATCAAATAAGAATTCCTAATATTAAATACATGAGCTTATACAGATAAATATGTGGGAAAGTAAGAAATAATATTTATTAATGGATAGAAGGGGAGGTTACAACCTAGTGATTGATTTAGTGTCACCATCTCTAGCAGCATCACAACCTCATCACAATGCACATCTCTCTAGTATCATGTCACTCAAATCAATTCCTCAATTGAAATTCCACCAACATTTTTCTAGTCCAATTCTTACTTATCAAACACTAAAATCTGTGCTCAATTTATAGAGGAGCTGAAGGTAGTTTTACAATCAATGAATTTCTAATAATATTCAAGACATTTTCTCAGTCTCAGAGGTATCAAATTGACACATGCATTCAAAGTTTGACACATGTGAACTCTTTTAGAAGGCACTGGCCAAGTGGAGATTCCAGAACAATGAGAATTTCACTCCCAATGTGACCAAACGCACCCTTGAATGTCAGAAAGTGCTTTGCAGAGCACCCTTGAGTGGGGTTACTTGCATATTCAATGCACTTAGTCCCTTTAGAGGCAGCGTTGGTAAAATATCATATGATATATTATAAATTTTAAATCTTGGAAACCTTTGCAGATGAAAGTCATGGATGATTTGTCTTGTTCTTTGTCTTAGGGAATATAACAACTGAAATAATAGGGGATGATAGACCCTATTCATTGGTCCTGGAGATGATGTCCAGTTATCTAGGTCATTGGGAATGGTGCCCAAATTGACCTATAACAATTTCCTCCTAAAGCATGAAGTCAAAATAATAATAACAATATTTTGGTTGAGATGATTTAAACTGTGATGAGCTGGAGATGAAGCGGAGTGGTGACCTGCATCAATCTTACAATACATTACATCATGATATATCCTCTTGATCATAATTTCTGAGGGAAGTCATTCCCATGCTCAACACATAACCTTTTTAATAACATGTACACAATTCAGAAAGTCGTCTATATTGGAATTTTTCCAAACACAAACATGCCTACAGATATAGGCCCATGTTCGGATGACGATCTGTATGTAAGGTCACCATATAGATGATGTGTACAACAATCCTAAAATCGCAGCCCAGATGGCTGAAACTAGATCCAGGGTCTTCTTATCTCGTTCACTTGATCATTTAGGTACAATTCTAGCCATGTGAATATATGATTTGTAGTCGAACATGAAAAGACATTGTTTGATTACTAGCCAATGATGTGAGTTGTTAAAAAATGTGAGAGAACCACCATTGATGTCAATGGCCCTCAAGGTACTGAGGTACATTTCATAAGGCGTGAATAGATGATTTGATGTTGAATGCCAAAAAAAATCTTTCAGTCAAAAGTCTGGAAGCAAGGATCTTGTCGGTGCTGTAACAAGCCTCATGGTACTAGAATATAATGTTTCTATGTGAACTTCTTGGATAATGATTTGTCGTCAACAGGAAGCCACCTTATTGAAAAATAGGAGTTACTGATTTCAGAGACAAAGGTATCATATTAGGGGAATTTTGAGGTCTAAAATCGGCCTCCTAAGAAAATAATAAAATAATAGCTAAACCAATAAAATAATATTTATGAATTTGCAATTCGCTTTTTGCACAAAAATCCATGTAACCATGGTCAAATTCAATTCAAAAGTTGTACTAAAATCAAATTAATAAAAAATTTGTATTGATGTGACTATAAATAAAAATGAGTTTTTTAAGAAAGAGTCATTATCATTGTACAACTAATGCATTTGTCCTTTGTAGTTAAATAACTTAAAATAAAATATAAATATAAATTCTTAAATTCTTAATTATAGAATATCCTATTAATTAAAATTTATATTATTTAAATTATATAATAACATGTAATTAATATACTATATAAAAATAATATAATATAATCTAATATTTATTGAAAAGTGTGTAAATACATGAAGATTATGTAGGGATATGCATTGTTTCTTTCAAAAAATATGAATTGAAAATAATAATATCATTATTCAAAAATGGTCAAATGACATTTATTATGAGTACTTTACTTTATAACTTTAAAAGTACTTAGAGCACTACCATGGTTAACCATGAGTTTTTATACACCATTGAGAATGTGACAAGTAAGTAACTTTAACTCAAGCAATGCCACCTCAACCATTAGAGATGATGCCATCCCCTAAAATGTGATTGGTTCTCATAAAATGAATTTTGATTGTACATTTTCCTTAGGAGGCTAATTTTAGACTTCAAAATTCCCCTAACGGACTTGATATATCAATGTTCAGGGATGACTGTCATCAGAATGAAGGTTTATGAGTATTACAGAAAGATGAGTATTCATTGGATGAATTATCTTGAACATATCGGCGTAACTGAGATGAGTTGGCAACATTGACCTGTTAGCCATCTATAAAATTTTTTCATATAAAATGATGGCTAATTGAGTTTTTTAGTCTTTAAGAAATTTTTTTGGAGTAAATCTATGAGTTCTTAAAGCCTTGTTGTGTTCCTTATCCAGAAGATCCATCTCACTGATATCTTCACTCTGGGAATCCTTCAAAGAAGTCCTGCTAATATCCAAGGAAAACTATTATCAAACCTCTTCGACATCATTCCATCTTCACAAATTTCATTGAAAACCCTCCCATTTCACCCATTTTTTACTCATTTTCACTTATCCTAACTCATCATCTCATCCCTCTAGAAATCCCCCTTTTTCCCTCATTTAACCCCATTTCCCATAAAATATCCCCTTAAGCCTTATAAAAGTCCCTTTATAATGGTTTAAAACCCTTTTTTATACCTATCAGAACCATTAAAGGGCCCAAAAACCTACTTTTAAGGCCTAATTTTGACCCTTTTTTATGCATAAGGCTTTAAGCGCCTTTGGCCTTAAGCCCTTCTGCTCCTTTCTCATAAGACCCAACACCCGTAACCAGGTGCTAAGCCCCTAACCCTGTTTCTCTTAAGCCCTGGTCATCCCCTTTCCCCACAAGATTACCTCCCTCACTTTCCCTTCAGCCCTTTTCTCTTATATATCCTCCACCACGCCTATGTCTTCCTCTATTGATCTCAGTCGTTGATCTCATCGATCTAATGGTGATCGCCTCCTACCTTATCCTATCCACTCCCCCAACTGTTCGTCCATTTGCTTACTCCCGCAACGGATCTTGACCATAGATCTCCCAGATCTGATGGCTCCTGTCAGGCCCCACCATTCATCCACCGCGCATTTATTAGACCATCGTACGTAACCACAACCATTGATCTAGATTGCCCAGATCGGATGGCCATAAATCTCTTTTGCACTTGATCCACCCAAAACACTCCAACATGCATCTTGCATGTGAAATAGGTGGTTTCGTGGGGGACATGCGTCGACCAGGGAACCGTATCACATTCATTTAGCCCATTACCACTTATCGCCCTAGCCCCGCGCAAATACCACCCTTGTATTTCGAGAAACCGCCTTTGTCATTTTGCGCCATTATTCGAATTTGCCACTGTTCTTCATGATTCCGCCGGTGGAACCCCTCCCCTGCACACCTCCTTTCCTCTGCAAATGCTCCATAACACCCTTCGTCGTCTCTGTTAGCAATGTCATCCACAAACGCAGTTTTTTATAATGTTTTAAATGTTTTATTTGCATGTTTCATGGCAGTTATTTATAAAATCCGTCCCACAGCAAAAATCTAGTTGCAGAAGTCGAGGGTGACGATCCTCTGAGGCTTAATCAAATGCAAATAAGGAAACAAAGGGTTTGATCTCCAAAGTTTGATCGATGTGTCATGAGCATTGGTTATTTAATCAGACCCTCCAACACGGCAAAATATCCACCTGCACGCAAAGCAGAAGAACAATGAAGAATGAATATTAAAGTCAAGATCCCTAAGATTAAAAAAATTGATCAAGTAGATTATGGATAAAGCACAATTAAAGAAGAAAAAATCAAATCAAAGTAAAAAATAGTCAGAGAGGCCTAAAAGCATATCAAAGGCCTAATTCAAGTTCAAAATGGCAAATCAAGACAGAACACCCAAAAGAATGTTTTGAATGACACATTAGTAGAGCAATTACTCCCTCCAAGGACCAAAAATGCCACCTGCAAGTTTATTTTCATCAAAAGCATACAAATTGAATGCACAGTCAGAGATATTTTACAAAGATAGCTCAAGATTTATTTCCAGCTTACCTAATATGCCTAAAAGTCAACAAAAGTGACTAAGTAGCTCAGAAGTTGATCAAACGTTCTTAACAGAGTTAAAAACATTAAATATTCTATGTCTTGGGTTATGTAAATTCCTTAAGGTCGAGAAGCATTTACTCTGTCTTAAATGAACACATTAGAACCCTTTCTTTCACTCCACCTCCTCATTCATCTATAAATACTCCATGAGGAACACATTGTAAAGGGTTGGTTGGTTGCTAGATGAATTATTATCAAGTGTAAATAGTTGCTGAAGTTGTTGAAGAGCTGTGAAGAATACTAGGCTGAGAAGAGAAGTTAGAGTTGTAAAGACCTATTGGACCTGAAGAATGTAACTGGTTTGAACCTCAATAATACAAGATGATTCATGGGATCCTAGTCTATGTTAATGGTGATGTTATTCCTCATTGTATTTGTTTTTCTCATGTTTTTCATGATGTCCATTTTCTCTGATAAAGAATAGAAAATTTAGAGTAGGATTTACTGCATAGTACCCTATTTCTGTCTGAAAGCTTTACCCCTATGTTTTCTTCTAACAGTTAATTTGGGAATGATTCAATAGAGTATAACCAGTCAAGGAATGTTGGTGAGCCCAAGTTTTGCTATGTAAAACTTGAGACATTGTTCTTGAATGATATTTTCATGGCATACTAAGTAGAGTCTAAACCAAGGAAGTCTATGGTTAGCCCTGTCCTCGGTCATGTCTTTAATAGTTGTTTTGAAAGTTTCCCTTTAGAGTATGCTAAAGCAGGATAGATTCAAAGTTCTTACCTGATCTTAGGCTGCCCTTGGTTTTCTTATATGTTTTCTCCTTTCTTAAAGTAGTCTTTTAGACTACTGGATTGTTTTCTAAAAAGTGTGCTTTAGTAAAATTTTGTCCAAAGAAGTCTATGGTTTGCCCTATCCTTTGGCTTGCTTCAAACAATTACTTTGAAAGGCTTTTCTTGTTTAGTGAAGTTAATAGATTCTTAATTGGTTATTAACTTTGCTTCTTTCACAACACTTTTATGTTTCATGCCACCAATCAATCTAAAGAGATCCTTTGATATAGATAAATTTCCCCATGGAAACCGTTGTAGAGTTGTTGTACAGTTAAATCCTTTTGTGACTCCATAGCCCAATGGATTGATACTGTCTCTTGACCTATCCTATTAGCTGAAACATTTTTCAACCTACTCTCACCTTCACCCTTCTAGTGACATTTTCCACTTCTGATATCCATCCCAACCAATCAATCAAACAAACAAGTTCCTTTGAGCTTCATAACTAGCCTAATATCATAAATAAGCATAAATATATATCATTCAAAGACACTAAGAGATCCCTCTCTGAATCTAGGAAGGCTAGGTCCTAGGATTCCAAAGGGGTTCTGATGTGGCCCCTGCAGCATTTATTCTTGCCACTCTCATATATTACAGGGAGCCAACATACTATTGACCATACTGGGGATTAATACTGAGTAATAGATAACTTCACAACTTAGAAATTCCCATTCCTTAAAATGAATCACGTGTCTGCTAAGAGTGGTTTCTGATTTTTGATGGTGGACAACAACCAGACCTTAGTAACAAGTAAAAATCCTCCACCTGGTGACTCCACTGGTTTTCAGTAGGCTTGCTGATTTCCCTTGGTTCTCAAAAAAACTCCACTGGGAAACTCTTTTATCATAACATCATACAAACTCAATTAAGATAACTTTGAGGATTAAGTTTTCTTTCATAAGGCTAGTTGGCCTTTAAAGACTATTATACTTGGCTAAAATTTTCTCATCATCAGGTCTAGAAAAACATAACATAGTGGCTTCTAAAAGAATTCATACTAGAGCCCATCCTAACCCAAATCCCCCTGAAATAGTTGACAATCCATAAAGCATCCTTAAGAAGTCTCCTAAATCCAAGAATCCAACTATTGTCAGACTAATTCATAGAGCAAACTCTGTTCCTTAAAATCTTACAGCTCTGCAAAATATACAAGTTGACTTACCTATCATAATAAATCCATCTAGAAGCAAGTCACTTAGTGATATATATCAGATAGACTTTGAGTCTCCATGTTCACCTCAATCTAGTGGTAATCATACTGATAGCAGAGAAACTCCTCCATCTACACCGCCTGATATTCATATCATTCATAATTTCAGTTCTCTCATCCTAAATCTGCTCAACAGTTCTTAGCTGGTCCAAGCACTACTGTTACACCCACTCATACATCCACTGTTTAAACCACTCCACTTCATCACCTTCCTCCACTTGTAAACCTCCCATTTCTCCCACAACTTCATATCATGGCAATATGGTATGCTCCCTTAGTCCTTCCTTTACATTTAGTTGTCCTACCACCAGATTATCAGTCCAAAATTCCTTTATATGATGCTATTATTTCTACTACAGCTCAACAAAATGTGGACAAAATGGATGACTACTTTGACAGACAAGAAATAGATGATGAAACTGTGAAACTTAGGATGTTTGCTCAAATTTTTGGGGGAGAAGCAAGAAAATGGTTCAAAGGCTTAACCGCTAATAGTATCAATGACCTCCCTGCTTTCCATCAATTATTTTTAAACAAATGGGAGGTCAAAAAGAACCCTCTCCAGATTATATCAGAATATGAGAACATTAAGAGAAATGCTGGAGAAGGTGTTCAAGAGTATTGCACTAGATTCAATAGTGTGTACAATTCCTTACCAATCCATATGAAACCACCTCAAGGCTTAACTCTAATGAAATTCCCTGATGGATTTGATCTTGAAATGGCATATCAATTAAGAGAAAGGGAACCCCTCACTTTAGAAGATATGCGGAGAGGGGCAGTAAGTGTTGAGAAAAATCTGTTTGCCAAAAGAGCTAGGATGAAAAATGAGAAAAGGGTGACATATAGAGATGAAGCTGCACCTTCCACATCTGATTCAAGACTTGATAATTTAGTAAAAACCATGGAAAGGATGATTGATAGGATGAGTGTAAATGAGAGAGCTTATCCTAGAGAAAATCAAACAGCTCCTCAAAACATAAATCCATCCCAAAACCAAAATCAGAACTTTAGGAGAAACCCACCTCAAAATAGAAAAATAGATTCTGATCAACAAATCAGACCCCCTTTTTAGGAAAATTATGTTGATGAAGAAAGGGAAACAATAGAAGAAACAGAAGAAATTCACATGAACATGTTGGGAGTAGACAATCAGGATACTATTTTCCTCAATGAAGAAGAACAAGTCACATACATACCTAATGAGGAAGAAGGCCTAGAATCAAAAGATTATAAACTAGGCTTTGAAAATTCCATAATGAAAGTACACAAACAATATGATTTGAGAAGTAAAAAGAACCAAGACACTCCCAAGAAGAAAGGCTCTAAAAATTATGCCAAAAACAACCCTATAAATACTTTAAAAAAGATAGCTGAAAACAATAACATGGTGGGTGAAAGTTCTAATAAAAACAAGGGAAAAAACACCCAAATCCATGAAAAACATGGTGGTGACCCTAGCAGAATTAGCACCTCAGCGAATGCTCTTGAAAAAACCATTCTGACTATTGTTCATAATAAAAACCAGCAAGCTAATTTTGCTAAGAAAATAATGACTAAAAAGGCTGAAATTAATATTTCCAATTCCTTTCAGCATAGAGAGTGAAAATGCCAAGATAAAAATCTCTATCCCTCTCACTGAGTTAGTCACTCAAGATGTATATAGGTCACAATTGTTAAAAGCTTTGAACATAGGATATCACAATGACTTTATTAACTTAAATGATGACAAGCTTGAGCTTTTGTTTGGACCAAAAATTGAAGGAAAATTTCAAGAAGGTGGAGTTCCTCCATTTTATGTCAGCTTAAACGTCCATGATAACATTTTGCACAATGCCAAGCTTGATTCAGGAGCATCACATAACCTAATGCCCAAAGTGATAATGGAAAGGTTAGGCCTTGAAGTAACCAGACCTTATAAAGATTTATATTCCTTTGATTCTAGCAAAGTAAAATGCCTAGGCCTAATAAAATATCTCTGTGTCAATTTAGCACAAATCCAAACCAAAGGCTTAGTGATGGACATTGTTGTGGCTGATATAACCCCCAAATATGGCATGCTTATTTGAAGATCTTGGGGTGCTAAATTACAAGGCACAATGCAAATGGACATGACTTATGCCATCATCCCTATCTTTAGCCAACCTAGAAGAATTTATAGGGAAAAACACATGAAATACATGGTGAGTAACCAAGAAAGACCAGGAAACTCCCCCCTTTACAATGATGAGATTCCTAATGAGCAAGGGTTATAAAATGAAACATCCACCAACATAGTGACAACTATAGAAAAAAAGGAAGGAAAAGAAAAATCATCCAAAGAGTTTGCTAATTCAAAAAATCACAGCAAACAAAACAAGGGTCTTGAGCTACAAAACAATCATCAACATTGTGCCAATCATAACAAATAAAGAGAAATTCCTCAACACATTGAAAATCTTGAGGAACAAGACACAACCAAACATACTGCAGATCCTAAAAAAGAACACAGTGATGATCAAAAGGAACAAAATAGAGAATACAAAGAGGAAATTGATGAAAAATCTGAAGATAGTCCTCTTTGGAGTATGATTTTTGATGGGTCTTGTAGTAAAACTGGTGCAGGAGTAGGCATATGGGTGCACAACATTGAAAACAATCATGCAGAAGGACATTCATACAAATTAAACTTTCACTGCACCAACAACATAGCAGAGTATGAAGCACTTCTCTTAGGACTAAAATTGCTTAAAAAACTAGGAGCCAAGAGGATAACAATTCATGGGGATTCAAAACTAATAATTAGGCAGGTAAATGGGGAATATACTCCTAAACATCCCAGAATAAGAGCCTATAGAGATGATGTCATGGACCTATTAAAATCATTTGCTGAATTCCAACGTAATTTTGTCCCCAGAAACCAAAACATCCTTGCCAATGGATTAGCCTTTGCTACTATTACATATTTGAAACCTTATGAAAGCAAGCAATACTCAGTTCAAGTCAAATATAGACCAACAGTCCCAAAAAATGAGAAATATTGGCAAGTTTTTAAAGGAGATAAACAAATATAAGACTTCCTATAGTCCATAAATGAATTTGAGATGCCAAACTTAGATTCAGAGTATGAAGAAGACTGTCTTTCTAAGGAAAAATCACTTTTTAAAGAAGAAGAATCTCCTGAGATTACTAATATAAATCTGTTAACCAAAGAACCTAAACATAAAACAGGAATGTGCACAGATTTAGAAAAAGAAGATCTAGATGTGTTGCAATCCAAAAATGAAAGCTTGCCGAAGGGGTTGGTACCCTTAGAAGAATTATTTGACTTTAATGATGTTGTAAAAAGGCCAAAAATAGAACCTACTGAAGCTGAAGTAGAAGAGTGCAATATAGGCAGTGAAGAAAAACCTAAAATGATCAAAATATCCAAGACACTGCCAGCTCACATGAAACTGAAATACCTTGAGCTGTTTAGAGAATTTTCTGATGTGTTTGCATGGAGTTATGAAGATTTGAAATCATATGATACAGAGATAATTCAGCATAAGATACCCCTCAAAGAAAACCAGAAGCCTTATAGACAAAAATTGCGCAGAATCAACCCTGTTCAATTACCTCTGGTAGAGAAAGAAATTAGAAAAATGTATGATGCTGAAATTATTGTCCCTGTGAGATACTCAGAGTGGGTATCTAATCTTGTATTAGTTAGGAAGAAAACAGGAGAATTAAGGCTTTGTATTGATTACAGAAACTTAAATAAAGCCTCCGTAAAGGACAACTATCCCTTCCCCAAAATGGATCATATTTTACAAAGGGTAGTAGGTTCCAGAATAATTTCTTTGATAGATGGATTTTCAGGATACAATCAAGTATTAGTACATCCTGATGATTGACTTAAAACAACCTTCACCACTCCCTGAGGCACTTTCATGTATGTGAAAATGCATTTTGGTTTAATGAATGCTGGTGCCACATTTTAGAGAGCCATGGATATAGCATTCTCAGAAGAAATAGGATACTTCATTGTGACTTACTTAGATGACATCACAGTTTATTCCAAAACAGATGAAGAACACCTAATACACCTAAGAAAAGTCTTTGAGAAATGCAGAAAATATGGTTTATCCATAAATCCCAAGAAAACATTGTTTGGTATCCAAGAAGGTAAACTTCTTGGACATATCATATCTGAAGAGGGAATAAAGATAGACCCAAAGAGGATTGAAGGTATATTGCAAATCAACCATCCTAGAAACATCAAGGAACTTCAATATTTCATTGGAAAGATTAATTTCTTGAGAAGGTTCATACCCAACCTAGCTGAACTCCTTAGAAACATGACAAATATGCTTAAAAGAGAAGAAGGAGTTAAATGGACCTTAGAAGAAAAGAAATCATTTGAGCTGGTAAAACAAGCACTTACTAAAACACCAGTTCTCATTAGTTCTGATTTTACAAAAGTTTTTTTCATATTTTAATTTGCATTGAAACACACAGTGGCTGTTGTCCTCCTACAGAAAAACACAAAGTGACAAGAGCAGCTTATTGCATTTTTTAGCAAGGCATTAAGAGATGCACCTTTGAAGTACAACATAATGGAAAAACAAGCCTTTGCCTTGGTCAAAGCTTTAAAAGACTTCAGAGTTTACATTTTACACTCACACATCATAGCATTTGTGCCTCATTCAGTAGTAAAATACATCTTAACACAAGATCCTAATGGAAAAAGAGGAAAGTGGATTGCTGTAATATTGGAATATGATTTAGAAATCAAACCCACTAAGCTCATCAAAGGTCAAGGACTAGAAAAACTTGTGGCTGAATCCAACTTTCAAGCTCTTGATATAAACATGTTTAATGCATTAGATGAACAGGAGGAGTTGGCAACTCCACTTATTGAAGATCATTTTTTGAATTCACCTTGGTATGCTGATATTTTGTATGTGTTGTTTAATCTAAATGTCCCTCCTGGTTTGTCCAAAACAAAGGCAAGGCTTTTAAAGTTAAAAGTTATAAATTACTGCATTTTAGATAAATGTCTATATTGCAAAAATGCTAGTGGATTATTGCTTAAATGTTTGCCTGAGAATGATGCAGATAAGATCCAGCATGAGTTCCATGAAGGAGAATGTGGAGGCCACATCTACTGGAAGACTACAGTGAAAAAAATCCTTAGAGCTAGTTATTATTGGCCCACCATCTTTCAAGATATGCACAAAATGGTCATTGCCTGTCATAAATGTCAAATCTTTGAAGGCAAAAGAAAACTGCTTCCCTTACCCTTGCATGCAATCATTGTTGATGCTCCTTTTCAGGAGTGGGGTCTAGACTTCATTGGGGAAATCCACCCTTCCTCATCTGCCCAAAATAAATGGATCCTCACAGCCAATGATTACTTTACCAAATGGATAGAAGCCATCCCTTCTAGGAATGCCACAGACTCAGTTATCATTGCATTCCTTCAAAATCATATCCTATCTAGATTTGGTTGTCCTAAGAAAATTGTCATAGACAATGTAGCTGCATTTGGATCCAAAAAGATGGTTGATTTCTGTCATAAACATCAGATTATATTGGGCCATTCTACAGCTTATTACCCTCAAGGTAATGGGCTGGTAGAATCCTCAAACGAAAGTTTGGTAAACATAATAAAGAAGTTGCTGGAAGAGAATAAAAAATCATGGCACAGTAAGCTAGTACACGCACTTTGGGCAGACAGATTGATAGTCAAAAAGTCAATTGGAATGTCCCCTTATTAGCTGGTTTATGGAGTAGATGCAATATTTCCAACCACTCTAGGAGTGTCAGTCATGATGTTGATCCAAGAAGTGCAGTCTAAAGAAAATGATATGACAAGAAGAATAAACCAAAATTTATATTTATATCAAATCAGAGAGGAAGTATACAACAGAGCACAACAAGTACAAGAAAACATCAAGAAGCTATTTGATAAAATAACAAAGGCAAGTGATTTCAAAATTTGTGACAAGGTACTAAAATGGGATTCTAGGAAAGAAGATAAGGGCAAACATGGAAAGTTTGAAAATTTATGGAAAGGCCCTTATCTCATTAATTCTGCTGCTGGTAACAATGCCTTTTTCTTCAAGAAATGGATGGTACATAACTTTTTGGAGGTCCTCTCAATGGCAGGACGATCAAACATTATTTTTGTTAAAATCTTTGATTCAAAGTTTTTTTAATTCATTGTAAATAACATTGCTTGAAAGAAAATTTGAAAGTGAAAATACAAAAAACAATAGAAAAAGAGAAAAAGAGGGTAGATTAAAAAGAAGAGGTACAACCCCATACCAAAAAGAGAAAAATCTGAAAGTGTGCAAACTCAAGTGCCACTGCTTGAAAGGAGGAAAATTGTTATTTATTCATACAACCTAATCATGACTGAATAAATTTGAATTTATGCTGATAGGTTAGTGTGAAGAAGATTTTCCAAACTGTGTAATCTTGGCTTATCAGTAGAATAGATTAGGATAGAGAAAGAATGGTTCTAAAATGCTCAAAATATGAACCAAGGAAAAGAAAAGATAGCTCTAGACAAATAAAAATCAGAGTTGCAAAAGAAAGAAGGATGATTTATAATTTTCAGATCTTAAGCCTTCACAATTTTTTTTAGTTTTCTACAAATAAAGTTTATGTGCAGCTTGTACATATAGCCATAGACACCATAGCATATCAGATAGTTCAATCCTGATTTGACTATGTTTTGAATTTTTTGTTTTAGAATATAGAGAATGCAGATCTGTCAAACAGCTTAATCTTGATAGATAATAGAATAGGTAGAGAAACAATGAGTTCAACTATCTAATCTGAACTCATGGAAGAAATAAGGGTTGAAATAGATCATTTTTTCCTGTTTTTGAAAAGAATAAAATGTTGATGTAAAAGGGTTTGCAAGTCCAAGTGAACCCTATGAAGAAAAAAAGGTTAGGAAAAGTAGGCTGTGTAGGTAGATGTTTGGGAGAAATCATCTGGTTATGATAAGTACTGATCATATTTCCTAGCAGCATGATCAAAGAAGAAGTAGGTTGTCAAAGTCCAGCAAAATACAAGGCACTGGTCTACTTTCCAGAGATTTATCTCTGAGGTTATTGACACCTCCAAGGAGCTGCCCTCCCTAAGTGGAGCCACTGTTAGCCATCTATAAAATTTTGTCATATAAAATGATGGCTAATTGAGTTTTTTTGTCTTCAAGAAACAAATTTGGAGTAAATCTGTGAGTTCTTAAAGCCTTGTTGTGTTCCTTATCCAAAAGATCCATCTCACTAATATCTTCACTCTAGGAATCCTTCAAAGAAGTCCTACTCATATCCAAGGAAAACTATTATCAAACCTCTTCTACATCATTCCATCTTCACAAATTTCCTTGAAAATCCTCCAATTTCACCCATTTTTGACTCATTTTCACTTATCCTAACTCATCGTCTCATCCCTCTAGAAATCCCCCCTTTTCCCTCATTTAACCCCATTTCCCATAAAAAATCCCCTTAAGCCTTATAAAAATCCCTTTATAATGGTTTAAAACCCTTTTTTATACCTATTGGAACCATTAAAGGGCCCAAAAACCCACTTTTAAGGTCTAATTCCAACCCTTTTTTATGCATAAGGATTTAAGTGCCTTTGGCCTTAAGCCCTTCCGCTCCTTTCTCATAAGACCCAATGCCTGTAACCAAGCACTAAGCCCCTAAACCTGTTTCTCTTAAGTTGTGGTCATCCCCTTTCCCCATAAGATTGCCTCCCTCGCTTTCCCTCGGCCCTTTTCTCTTATATATCCTCCACCACGCCTATGTCTTCCTCGATTGATCTCAGCCATTGATCTCATCGATCCAATGGTGATCGCCTCCTCCCTTATCCTATCCACTCCCCCCACCATTCATCCATATACTTACTCTCGCAATGGATCTTCACCGTAGATCTCCCAGATTTGACGACTCTCATCAGGCCCCGCCATTCATCCGCCACACATCTATTCAACCATCATGCGTAACCACAATCGTCGATCTGGATTGCCCAAATCGGACGGCCATAAATCTCTTTCGTGCCTGATCCACCCAAAACACTCCAACATGCATCTTGCACATGAAATAGGTGGTTTCGTGGGGGACACGCGTCGACCAAGGAACCATATTGCATTCATTTATCCCATTACCACTTACCTTCCATGCCCTACGTGAATACCACCCTTGTATTCTAAAAAAACCGCCTTTTTCATTTCACGCTATTATTCAAATTTACCACTGTTCTTCATGATTTCGCCGGTGGAAACCCTCCCCTGCACACCTCCTTTCCTCTGCAAATGCTCCATAACACCCTTCCTCACCTCTGTTAGTAGTGTCATCCACAAATGCAGGTTTTTTATAACATTTTAAATGTTTTATTTGCAGGTTTCATGGCGGTTATTTATAAAAGTCGTCCCACAACAGAAATATAGTTGCAGAATCCGAGGGTGATGAACCTCTGAGGCTTAATAAAATGCAAAGAAGGAAACAAAGGGTTTGATCTCCAAAGTTTCATCAATGCATCATGAGTATTGGTTATTTAATCAAACCCTCCAGCATGACAAAAGAGCCACCTGCACGCAAAGCAGAAGAACAATGAAGAATGAAGATTAAAGTTGAGATCCCGAAGATTAAAAGACTTGATCAAGCAGATTATGGATAAAGCACAGTTAAAGAAGAAAAAATCAAATCAAAGTCAAAAATAGTCAAAGAGGCCTAAAAGCATATCAAAGGCCTAATTCAAGTTCAAAATGGCAAATCAAGACAGAACACCCAAACAAATGTTTCGAATGACACATCAATAGGGAAATTACTCCCTCCAAGGACCAAAAATGCCACCTACAAGTTTATTTTCCTCAAAAGCATGCAAATTGAATGCACAGTTAGAGATATTTTACAAAGACAACTCAAGAGTTATTTGTAGCTTACCTAATATGCCTAAAAGTCAAAAAAAGTGACTAAGTAGCTTAGAAGTTGATGAAACATTCATTTAACAGAGTTAAAAACACTAAATATTCTTTGTCTTGGGTTATGTAAATTCCCTAAGGTCGAGAAGCATTTACTCTGTCTTAAATGAACACATTAGAACCCTTTCTTTCACTCCACCTCCTCATTCATCTATAAATACTCCATGAGGAGCACATTGTAAAGGGTTGGTTGGTTGTTAGATGAATTATTATCAAGTGTAAATAGTTGCTGAAGCTGCTGAAGTGATGTGATGTAATTGAAGAATACTAGGCTGAGAAGAGAAGTTAGAGCTATTAAGACCTATTGGACCTGAAGAATGTAACTAGTTTGAACCTCAATAATACAAGCTTATTCATGGGATCCTGGTCTATGTTAATGATGATGTTATTCCTCATTGTATTTTTTTTTCCTCATGTTTTTCATGATGTCCATTTTCTCTGATAAATAACAGAAAATTTAGAGTAGGATTTACTGCATAGTACCCTATTTCTATCTGAAAGCTTTATCTCTATGTTTTCTTCTAATAGTTAATTTGGGAATGATTCAATAGAGTATAACCAGTCAAGGAATGTTGGTGAGCACATGTTTTGCAGTGTAAAACTTGAGACATTGTTCTTGGATGAAATTTTCATGGCATACTAAGTAGAGTCTAAACTAGGGAAGTCTATGGTTAGCCCTATCCTCTGTTCATGTCTTTAATAGTTGTTTTGAAAGTTTCCCTTTAGAGTATGCTAAAGCGGGATAGACTCAAAGTTCTTTCCTAATCTTAAGCTGCCCTTCATTTTCTTATATGTTTTCTTCTTTTTGAAAGTAGTCTTTTAGACTACTGGATTGTTGTCTGAAAAGTGTGCTTTAGAAAAAGTTTGTCCAAAGAAATCTATGGTTTGCCCTGTCCTTTGGCTTGCTTCAAACAATTAATTTGAAAGGCTTTTCTTGTTTAGTGAAGTTAATATATTCTTAATTGGTTGTTAACTTTGCTTCTTTTACAACACTTTGATGTTTCATGCGAAAAATCAATCTAAAGAGATCCTTTGATATAGGTAACTTGCCCCATGGAAACCCTTGTAGATTTGTTGTACAATTAAATCCTTTTATGACTACATAGCTGAATGGATTGATACTGTCTCTTGACCTATCATATCAGCTGAAACATTTTTCAACCTTCTCTCACCTTCACCCTTTTAGTGACCTTTTCCCCTTCTGATATCCATCCCAACCAATCAATCAAACAAACAAGTTCCTTTGAGCTTCATAACTAGCATAATATCATAATTAAGCATAAAGATATATCATTCAAAGTCACTAATAGAGAGATCCATCTCTGAATCTAGGAAGGCTAGGTCCTAGGATTCCGAAGTGGTTTTGATGTGGTCCTTGTAGCATTTATTCTTGCCACTCTCATAAATTACAGGGAGCCAACATGACCCAAAATCAAAGTGAAGGTACGATGAACCATAGGTATGAATGAACTGTCAAGAAGATTACCCAACCCAAATAGTCACAATGATGGAGTGAAGTGTCATGTTCAAGAGTGACCTGCTATCGTAAAAAGTTCTATTCACTTTCCCAAATTTTCCCCGGTCATTTATCGACGAGTACCTCTTTATTTTTTAACAATATTGAGGAGGATAACATTTTCTTGATCTATAATTCAATCCTTTGGGTGAATAAAGTATCTCTATTTAAAAATTTAACAAGTCTAGCGATGAATGAAACTCGATTCTTGCCATGATTGACAAGCCCATTGCTATTTTATGATTTAATGAGATTAACGACAGTGACAGCCCGGTACTTTTTCATATTTAGAGAGTTTAAAAAAGAGGATGAAAGAAAACTCTGTAACTACTTTTTGTAAAGTTATCACTCAAATCCAAAAAAGTGTAAAATAATATCTAAGAGAACCTCTTTAGTTATGTTTGATGAAGGTATTCCTTTTTTGTAAATAATCCATCTAAGTCTGGAAAAGGGTTAAACTTATACTGAGTAGATATCAATTCATTTACTTTTACGAGTTCGAAAATACAAGTGCTCGGCAATATTTTCACATTATCAGAGTCTGAAAAGAGCTGAAAGAAGACTCTAGGGGTTCCTTTTTCGCTATTATTGAAGCTCGAAAAAGAGATAAAAGTGTGCTTCAAATCCTTTTTCGTTTTTAACAAATCTCAAAAGATAAGGAGAAAAAGTATTCTTTGTGGTCAAATCATTCTTGAAATAAATCTACATGACTAATCTGTTCATCAATTGTAAGACCTATTCAGAACAACATCAAATGGATTAAAAATAACTGTTTCATGATAAAAACATAATAAAACTATAGTCATAGTAATAAATATGATTTTCAAATAATTAAATGACTATTAAAAAGAGTTTTTACTATTCATTTTTACCATTCCATAGTTACCATTTGCATTTTGGAGCTTTGAACCTGATTTTTCCCCCGAACTTCAGTTGTTGATTGTAATAATTTTTGTTGACGGATTTCATTGCCGTTTGATCCAGGTTAGTGATATGAACCCTCTCTTTCATTCAGTAATCATTTCATTTCCATTCATTGCAATTTTTTAGGATTTTGGGGCCCCTAGGTTAAATTCTACCCCCAAAGAGGGCGACGCACCCTTGGACATTGAAAAGTGCATTGCATAACAGCTAAAATGAAGAATACCTGCATATACAATGCATTTTTTCTTGTCCTAGGTTGTGTTGCACACAATCTTCATTTTTGTTTTTTGCATTATGCCCAAAATTTGCCCAATTTTTTGTATTTAATGGAATCTAATGGTTCTTATGGTTACATTTCAGGTTTTCATTGGATTACAATGATGATTACATGGAGGGAAAGAAAGCATGAAGAATAGGATATGATTGCCCTAAATGATCTAGGCACAATAACAACCTTAAGATATTGTGGACTGTTAAAGTACTTTGGTTGTCAGGGATGAGGCAAAAAATAGAACTCTTGGAGTTCTTAGTTCGAGCATGGGATCCATCTATCGAGGCATTTCATATTAAGAATAAAGTGGCTACCATAACAGTAGAGGATGTATACTTTCTCATAGTTTTATCGAGGAGAGGCTTGCCTATTTCGCTCTCAGGGTCTATTGTTGGAGGAGAGACTATGAGAGATTATATTTTGCAACATTGTTATCTAGGGGCAGAGACAAGAAAATATGGAAAGATAAACATCCGGGATGTTAGAGATTTTCCTTTGAGAACTATCCTTTTCACGATCATAAAACTTGCTGGCACCGTTACACTACATGTAGCAAAAAGATTGTATATGCAGTATGCGCTAGAGTGTATGGAGCCAGTAGTCTTCAATTGGTCTGAAGCTATACTTTCTCAGATAAAAGAACAACTAAGCAAAGAAAAGGGAGGAAGAAAGAATAAATTTAGTTATGGTTTTATCCTCATATCATTTGCCTCAGAATGGATTCCATTGATGCAGCCACAACATGTGACACTAGATGTGTCTAATCCTAGAGATCCATGGATGCAGAGATGGGTAGAACTAATCAGTAGGCATGCAGGCCAATCGACCATTGTGTTCTTGATTGCATTCTTCGCCTGGTTCTAGTGAAATATTATCGCCATCGATGAGTATGCATACGTAGGCATTGATATTCGAGGAGATCCTGATTTAGCTTTGCCAAAAGGTGCTCAGTGGGGTGCAATGGGTAAGAATGTTTTGACCATGTTTTTTATTTTCCTAAGGTTTATACAATGCTTTTTTATTTTTGATGTTTTCCCAAGACTAAACTAAATGTTTGATGTAATGCAAATGTTGGTTGAGTTCAACCGGTGGAGGAACTAGAGCATGTAGTAGATGAGCTAGCAGAGAGGGCTTTCAGGAGAGCAGTCCTTCAGGATCTTGATATGGCTAAGACTCTGGCTGAGCTTCGATAGCACATAGAGGGGTTGATCTTTAGGAATCCAGATTACTGGATCAAAGAGTTACCCATGCGACTGCAGTGTTACACTATAGGTGTTCCTAACCGTTGGATGCCGTTACTACGTAGGATAGCTAGATCTATAGCATGTTACCATGAGCACCACTAGTTTGCTTTTGAAATTTTGCATACATTTTGAGGTCATATGACCAATGTGTCTTGGGCACAAATTTTTGTAAAAACCTATAACTATCTATCTATTTTATTTAAATGTTTTTCTTATGTTTATTGTGCAATCCTATTCAATGATGTGAATGTTTTCTTTACATATGTTGCAAATGTCTGTCTAAAACTTGATTAGCTAAAGAATCAGTCAATGTGTTCAAATTTCTGGAAATGTGTTGATATTGAATGAAAGAAAAATGTCTTTCCAAAAGTCTAACTCTTAGGAATAATCAATCCAGTGTTGGATTTCTAACAGTACAAACACTAGTAAGTTATAATACCACAAGTTGTGAGTCCAACCTTATGATGATGTGGTTGATACCAAATGAAATGGCATCAGAGAGAAGTTCGATCAACGCACTATATTCAACAATATGTTTCGTTGATCTACCGATACAAATCCCTTGAAAACTCACTAACTTGCCATTTGGAGTGAAAATGGCCCACACCATAGAGGATAGATTCTACGTACTACGACTAGCACCATCACCATATCCAAAAAATGGTTCCAAAGATTTAGACATCTGCGATGAAATGTAAAGTGGATTACTAATGTCAAGAAAAATCTAAAAACAAACTAAGACAGTGAATGAAAATCAACAACATATATATACAATATAATACAAAAAATATTACTACGCTCATGATTAAGCATAGTAACATTTCAGATACAATCCATTTCTGGGCTATGCCAATGGAATTCCATCGTAATCAACTAACTCATAGGCACCCTTAGCAAGAACTCTTTTGACAATATAGGGGCCATGCCATAATGGCTCAAATTTTCCTGTATATATTACATCAACTTCTTGATCATAAAGTAGGACCAAGTTTCTCTCTGAGAAAATGTGAGGGTGGACATTTTTGTTGTATTGTGCCTTTATACGTCTCTTATGCACTTCATTAGCCAATTGGGATTCACGACGCATTTCATCAATATGGATGAGGTTAAAAAGACGTGTTTCTTCTTTTGAGGTGTCAGGTAACAATTTGATTGCGTGTTTTAACGATGGTATTTCACATTGGATTGGAAAGATAGCTTCCAAACCATACACCAAATGAAAGGGAGTAAATCCAATTGCATTTCTCACTGAGGTTTGTCTGCCCACAAGGCTGAGTACAGGATCAAATGCCAGCTTCTTTTGTGAACTCCTATCATTAGTTGAAGCACACATTTAAGAATCTTGTTGATAGCCTCAACTTTTCCATTTGATTGTGAATAATAAGGAGTAGAATTATCATGTGAAAATCCTAACTTGGCAGTTAATTTAGTCGTTATGTGGTTATGAAAAATGCTTCCCATGATCTGTAACTATAGCCTGTGGGACCCCAAACTATGCAATAACATGATTAAAGAAAAACAATGCAGCTGTCTGTCTTATGTTGTTGAATGTAGGCATCGCTTCATTGCATTTGGAAAAGTAGTCGACTGCGACAATAATATAACCATGCCCCTCAGATGAACGAGGGTTATAGGTCATGAAGTCAATACCCCATTTCAAAAATGGTCCCACAAAGACAACAAGATGCATTGGCGCTGGCAGTTTGCGGATTTTACGATAAAAAATATGTAACGCATGACAACTTCTAATCGTGAGGATGCAGTCGCGAAATATTGTAGGCCAAAAGTAACTGGCGCGGAGTATCTTCTTCGCAGTAGTGTATCTAGATAAATGTCCACCACAAGCCCCAACATGGCAATCATTTAAAACCTTTTTGGCCTCCTCATGAGTGAGGCACCTCCTGAAAATGGTATCGACACCATGATGATAAATTGTATCACCAATGATCAGATAATATTTGGCTTCGTATCGAATACATCATTGTTCAGCGTGAGAGGTATCATGTCAAAAAGTTTGAGTTTGGAGATAAATGATGAAATATCCATACCAAGGATCAGATGATTTGATTAGAAATAGAGACTCATCAAGAATTGATGGTTCTGACGTAGTTGCAGTACTATCAAAGGGAAGGTCATAGAGAAGCTCAGCTAAAACTAAAGACTTCTTTGAATTAGATTTGATCAATTCCAAATCAATTTTTTGCAAAATGACAATCCATTTTGAATATTTCCCCCCAGCAATTGACGTGATAAGATATAAGTCATGGGGTTGCAATCCGAAATGATAGTGGTGTTTTGGAGTAGGATATAGTGGTGATATCTTTGGACATCTTGAACAGCTGCTAAGGCAATCTTTTCTACATATGAATAATTAACTTCCGTATCATTGAGATTACGACTCAAATAATAGATCAGATTTTCAATTCCATCTTCTACTTAGACCAAAACCATAGCAATGGTCGTTTCAGCCACAACAATATATATGAAATAATCATTTTGATAATTAGGGGTATACATTAATGACACTCGGATCAGATTAGTATCCTTGACAACATCAAAAGAAACTTCCGTAACTTGGTGCCAATGGAAGGGAACCCCCTTTTCAAGAGTCGAGTAAATCCTTTAGCCATTTTGGCATAGTTTGGAATGAACCTTCTTAGGACGTTAGCCTTTCCTTGAATTTTATGTATCCGAAGTAAATTTGATGGTGCAGGCAAATCAAGAATGGCTTGGACCTTCAATGGGTCGATTTGAATCCCTTATTTTGAGACTACGAATCCAAGCAAACAACCAGAACCAACAAAAAACACACATTTATGTAGATTGAGGCATATTTTGTAGTGTCGACAACGTAAGAAGATGGCTCTCAAATGTGTCAGGTGATTAGTCCGATTTCGTGAATGCACAAGTAAATAACCTAGATAAGGTTGAAAATGTGCCTGATGTTATTGAAAGCATAGTCCATTGCTCTCTGAAAATTTTCCCCAGCATTCTCTAAACCAAATGGTATTTTCCTATAAGCGAATGTGCCCTAGGGATATATGAATGCTGTCTTATGTTGATCCTATGGGCGGATATTGATTTGATTGTAGCCGGAAAATCCATCCACAAACGAAAAGATTTCACATCCAGCACAATTGTAAATAATCTGGTCGATAAAGGGAGTAGGATAGTTTTATTTGGGACAAGCAATGTTAACGTCCCGATAATCGACACACACTCTAATAGTTCCTTATTTTTTCATGACAGGAATGATATTGGAAACCCACTTAGTTAGCGGAACAGGGTAAATGAAACCAACACGCAAATTGTTTTCAACTTCTTCTTTGACTACCTCAGCTTTCTTTGGATGAATAGGACGAAGCCGTTGACGCACCGGTTTGACATCAGGATACATATTAATAGTGTGTTACACCATTTTTTTTTCATCTAACCTATTATCATTAGATGAACCCAAGTACACCATGTAAGACCAATTTTACCCTAAGTAAAATTGCTTTCACCATGTGAAATAACATTTGTCTATATTTCCTGGTCATATTTAACCCAAAACAAGGAAATCAATTAAATAAATCATTATTTATTTGATTATTTCCTAAGAATAAGTTATTTAAATCACTATTTAAATACTATTCCTAGTTAAATTTGACTAAATCATTTCTTAATAATTAAATAAACCATTATTTATTTAATTATATTCCCATCATTTCCCTAAAATAATAAATAAATCATTTATTTATTTGTTATTTATAAATAAAGGAATTGACCCAAGTCAAAAATCATTTTCCCTCCAACAAATATAATAAAATATTCCAAAATGGTGATTCTAGAAAATTAACAGCTAATAATGCATCAATCTAACCCAAGAAGGTGGGTCTCTCAAAACTAGTCGATAAAAGGGAAAAAATCTAATCAAAGCACACTAAAAGAGGCCAATAGATCTAAGGTTGGGAGGGACAGGGATCTAATTCCTATGTCAATTTCCTACCTTCGAAGACCATATTTACATGGACTGGTTCCTTAGATCTCTCTTGCCACCTATCGGGAAAGATGTCGCATCGCATTTTCCTCAAACCGAAGAAGCCGCCCTCCAAATGGCGTTAAAATATGACCTGATCTACGCTCAGACGGGTTATGTTTATACTGTTCTACCTAATCTCCCTAGACCCAGTAATGCCCATGCACCAGGGGAACCTCCTACCGCCGACAGTATCGTTGGAGCTATCTCTCATCCATCTGCTCAACCTCCCATGAGCTATGGTTTTCCTGGGGGAGGGTGCACCACTTCCTGCACTTCTCCCCCTCTTGGTAGCACGCGTCCAGGATTTGGCATGCCTCCTCTTTCTGCCCAACCCCCTATTTACCACACTGTTACCCAACCTCATTATAATCCACATCCATAGCTTAGTGCTCCAAATCCTCCAGCATTAGCACCCTTGCCTCCTTTGTCTTCTCAACCCCTGCACCAGCAGCCACCACCCCCTCAGGGGCAAGTGTATGCTCAGCAGAGCACGACCAATCCTTTCCCGTAGCAAAGCTTCGTGGCTACCCAACCACCTCACAGACCAGTAACCACTCAACCTCCTCCATCTGGTACCTCTGACTACTAGATCCTCATGATGAACTCTGACCAACCTATAACCGTCGACCTTAACCATCACACTCAATCCTGTCTGTACCCCTAGCCTCCTACTCCATCTGTCCTCAAGTCACCTTCTTCAGGTTCTACAGAGCCTCTTTCGACAACTAATGGTCCCTTGCATATCCCTCCGCCCAAAGCTGAGGTTCATACCAAGATTCCTAAGGGACCATTACACCAAAATGCTGCTTTTGACCAAGCTGCCCATTCGTTTAGCATAATAGATGAGCTAGCCCAATATCCTATTGCCATTTCAATGTTGGAACTCCTCCAGTCGTGCCCCTCCCAAATAAAAGCTCTATTATCAGCCCTAGGTGTTGTAGATCTAGCAGATGACCAATTGATTGTTTTAGATGCCCATCAGTCAGAGTCTCCTCCTCTTCCTACTTCCGTTGCTTTCCAAATCTCAGTCAAAATCTGGAACACTAACATTTCTCGGTGCATCATTGATGAGGGGGCATCCACCTGTGTGATGTCTGCTTTAGTTTGGAAACAACTCGGGTCTCCTGAGTTGGCCCTTTCCACGATCACTCTTTTAGCGTGGGATGGCCACGTCTCCCAGCCCATTGGCCTTTTCCGTAATTTTCCTATCACTCTTGCGGGGAAGACTGTTTGTGTTGACGTTGAAGTCATCAACACCCCTCTTGATTATAAAATTCTTTTGGGGCGTAGCTACACCTATGCCATGTCTGCTGTCCCATCCGCGGTCCACCGCAAGATGTTTTTCCCTCATAATGGAAAGATAGTCACCATCAACCAGTTGATGTATCATGAGCCAAAATCTCAGACCTCCCCTGAGTCAACCATCACTTCTGTAACCAATAAAAAAATCATTGATTCTTTGACCAGTGTTTCCCACGGCGTCTACAAAGACTCATCCTTGCTTGGAACCTTCCTTGGTCTTCCTCCTCCTCCTGTCTCTGATCCCAGCTTAGCGAATGTTTGCATGATGCAATCATCTCGAGCTGACCTTAAATGGCCCGCTTCGGCTAGTCAGCAACCTCAACCTCAACCTCGCCCACCGCAACCTGCTTCTAGCCCTTCGCCTCAGCTAGCCAGACCTCTTCCTTCTGGCCCTTCTCCTATAGCTAGTACCCATGAGCCCCTCTATCCTCTTGGGTCAGTTCCACTAGGTCTCAACCATCTTGGAGCCGTCCCTCCTGGCCATTACCCTGCTGGTCAGAGACCTTTCCTTGCTCCCCCTCCTAGAGTCGATTCGGTTCCTGTCATGGCCACCCTCTCCCTCCCCAATTTGTCCATGAGCATACCCATCTGGTACCTTGACCCTCCAGCCACTACCCCACCTGGTCAACCCAAACCTTATCTTGATTTTACCCTAGTTCAACCGGTCTCCATGCCATCTCCCACTGCAACAGTGCCTCAGTCACCTCAACAGGACCCACCTCTTGTTGCAACCGCTTCGAGTAAGAATGGAAAAGCTCGCAGCGGGGCATAAAAGGACAAGGTTTCCCTGAAAAACCCTGCCCCTCCTCAGCCCCTAAAGCATACCATCCAGTGTGCTTAGTGTGATGTTGTCAGTCACGCCACCCATACCTATCTTGAATTGCCTCATATCAAGCCCATGGTTAAGGTCGCGTTCCCTGAGTCCACGATTCTGGAGGCCTTTGTTTCTTCCGTGACAATGGCCAAGAACCCCAAGACTATTCACACCAACCACCCCTATGCTTTGTGTGATCTCCATGGCCATTGCACCCACCTTTGTTCCCACCTCAAGGACTTCTGCACCTCTCTAGCTGTAGTCCGCCAATTCGAGGCCAAGCGCAACGAGTCCACCTCTCCCCTATTTGCACGTTTTGCTTCGGCAGAACTACTAGACATGAAGGCTCCCATTTACTGTCCCCCTCCTGAAGTCTAGATGACGGAGCCTTCATCAAACATTTACTACCTATCATCATCCATGAGAACCTTGGGGAACATTCCCTTTGAATCCTCCCCTATTGTTTCGCTTGACCTTCCTTCAGCGATCACCCAGGGCTCACGATCAGTAGAACCTTTATCTGCTTACTCTTTTGTCACCCCTTGTGACGATGCACATGTGAACCTCTCTTCTCATGATGACGAGTCAAGTAGCTTCACCGTGTCTGGTGGTCCTTCTTCTGCCAGTCACCCCATCTCCTATCACGATGATGACATTATGGAAGGAATCATCTCCCCTAACTTTCTCTATTCCCCCTTACATCGAACCCATGTGTTTGAATCCCATACACCTTATGGCCATTACATTGCAACCCAATGTTTGGGTAAGTGGGCACCCATATTTGAGAGACCAGGAGATGTAATTCTCCACAACTCTCCTAGTGTATCTAGTCACGTCGACTCTAGAACCATTATCCTTCCACATTTATAAGAACCTCTAGAGTCCCATACCACTTCAGATCACTCTCAGGATGATACCGCTTATCGTTCCCTCATTTTACATCAACAACCGAGTCTCTTAGACATTGTTGTTGACCAACCTATAGGTTTTCTAGGAGAGCATCAGTTCATTATCTCCAAATCCTCTCTTTGGGATAGTGTAACCAGGTATGCCAACCTAGAAACTTAAAGTCCATTTGATTCATATATGCAGTACTAAAAGAGATTGGTACTCCATTTCCTTTCTCATACTGCATAACCATAACGAAAACAAATGGTGCACCACATCATTAAAATGTGTTTAGCTTCCCCTTTATACATTTTGGCATGACCACAACACACTTGGGGGCACCTATGCCCCTCACCTGTAACCCTCCTCAAAATCGGATTTCCTCACTTACAACACTTTTCCTTGGGGCACCGCTTTGCCTCCCTACTCGTTCTTGTTCGTGTCGATTTCCGTCATGAGATACCATTTTGTACTCATGTTTTTATGGTCCCCTTTGGATCTTCCCCCATTCCATCATCATCATTAGTGTCTATCTGTTTGTCGCTCTACTATCTTATCTCATGCCTTAGTTGGGGATCCCTTATTGCCTCACCGATGGCAGACCTCCTTCTGTCGACATCAACTAATTTACTCCAGAAGCTAGGTCTAGAGGGCGGTGTACCTTGGTTCAAGCTTCTTTCAGCATGATCATGATCTGTATACTTGATGGTCTAGTGTTGCAGCAGCCGCTTTTGGTGATTTCCAGGTGTGTGTGAGACGTCTCAACCCTCATGAGGGGGTTGCCCTGTAGGTAGCCCCCCACATTCCCGGATGACTGCTTCCTTTCAGCCCTTGATGCAGCTCCTTCTATTTGATGATATTGGCCTCAGCCGCTTACAACACCTCTTCAATTTTCATGTATCAGTCAACATTTGTGAGCCCTTCCCCGTGTGTAGGGGGCATTTGGGTATATTTGTATCTCATATACTAAACTATTATTGTATAAGTCCTAACGGTTATTCCAGGCATAGCACATATGTGGGATTCATCATTCTATTTCTCTGGCTCATGCTTAGGCCAACACCTGTTTCATTATTGCGTTTTGTTGTTTTTCGGGCACCTTATTTTTTGTCCTATTGTCTCGGTGGGCATAGGTATGCCTCCCCAACCGCCTTTCGCATTGGTACCACTTCCTAAACTTGAGACATGTTGCACCTGTAAGTCTCGTCCCCTTAGGGTCTAGTCCTTTAACACTTTAGGCTACCTTACATTCCTCTCTCTCACTTCCCTCTTGTTGTCTAGTGATTGAGTTCTT
The DNA here is from genome assembly GCA_034641835.2 of Pinus albicaulis. NCBI lineage: Eukaryota > Viridiplantae > Streptophyta > Pinopsida > Pinales > Pinaceae > Pinus > Pinus albicaulis. The sequence continues at coordinate 133,306,560 of CM076580.1, read as the reverse complement.
ACAACGTACTTCGGTCATACGATTTGCTCCTAACACTCGTACGTTGGGGGGCAATCTGTTACACCATTTTTTTGGTCATCTAACCTATTATCATTAGATGAACCCAAGTACACAATGTAAGACCAATTTTACCCTAAGTAAAATTGCTTTTACCATGTGAAATAACATTTGTCTATATTTCCTGGTCATATTTAACCCAAAACAAGGAAATCAATTAAATAAATCATTATTTATTTGATTATTTCCTAAGAATAAGTTATTTAAATAACTATTTAAATACTATTCCTAATTAAATTTGACTAAATCATTTTTAAATAATTAAGTAAACCATTATTTATTTAATTATATTCCCATCATTTCCCTAAAATAATAAATAAATCATTTATTTATTTGTTATTTATAAATAAAGGAATCGACCCAAGTCAAAAATCCTTTTCCCTCCAACAAATATAATAAAATATTCCTAAAGGGTGATTCTAGAATTCGATTAATAATATTTTATTCATGCACCGAGTTCTAGAACACCCCAATATTTTGTTATAAATAGAAGGGTTTTCCCCATTCATTAGTCACCTCCATTGCATTACATCACTCTAGATCTATTCTTAGTCACCATTTTCCATTTTTTGCATTGTGAGCTCCCATTGAGTTCTATGTTTGTCTAGGTTTCCCACATCAATAAGAGAGAGGAATTTTAGATCTAAAACACTGAGGACTTTCAAGAACCCATATCACTGAGGAGAACCGGAAAACACCTTTCTTGTTTTCCTCTCAGGTGCCCCATTCTTTAATATAATATAAAATTCTTTTAAATACACTGTTCTTGTCTTGTCTATTGGATGCATGGAGCCATATTTTACTTTATCTGCTTAACGTCTTTTATGCTTAGATCTGGATTTGTGCAACAAATTTAAATATGTTTAGTGGCCATAATCGATGTTAGGGATATTTTTTATGCGTAGCTAAAGCGATATTTTACGACAAAAGATTCATACTAACATAGTGTGTTCAACAATACTAGTATTTATGCCTGGAATTTCCTTGTAAGACCAAGAAAATACATCATGACATTCACGAAATAGAGAGCGATATGATTCGAGTTCGGATGGAGAATAAGATACACCAACATGAATATTTTCTACAACACCAAGTTTGGTCAAAATATCGATAGAAATGGTTTCTTCAGTATCTGACAGATTTCTCTCGGAATCAATTGCATTAATAGGTAAAGAATTCGAAAATAAATTTTTGATTGATGGATGATATAGTTCACTAATATGATTTTCTTCATAATTAGGAAGATGGGAGCAATGATGATAATATTCCCATGGTTCTCCTTCTGACATCATGGCTTCCAAAATATTCTCATCTGACAAGAAATTTGAGGAAAATGGATCAGATGGAGTACCAATTTCTAAGGAACTATCAACCTAAATAACTGGCGACACTGATTTTGGATTTTCCATCCAAGCCAGATAGATTGATTATTATGCTAGCTCAATACAGCTGGGCGGTAGAAACTAATCCAACGTAACAATTTCAGAATCAACCGTACTCTCCCTTAAGCCAGATGGAGTGGAAGAGATCATGTAGCAGATCTCTATACTTGCAATTTTTGCCGACGTCGCGGGTGGTGGTAATGAAAAGTTTCCCATGAGAGTGGAATCCTTTAAGAATCCTAAACCAATGTTATGAAGTGCTAGTTGGGGTGCATGAACAAATGGAACACTTCTGATTACCTGTGAAGCAGAGGTAAAGAAGGATAGTTGATTAATTGCTGTGATAGTACCTTTATATGGAAATGTAATCATTCTAAAATATGTAGAAACAATTGCAGTCATTGCATATACCCATGGCCTTCCAAGTAGAATATTATAGTCAAGGGATCCTTCAACGACCTTCACATCAACATTCATTGTTTTTCCCCCTAGTTCAACATGCAGATTATTAATAATACCACAAGGCTTATATGTACGTCCATTGAAAGCCTTCAACATCATTGATGATTGTGATAAGCACGACGAGCCAAGTGACTTCAAACAATTTAGAGGCATAATACATGTAGATGCTCCCTCATTAATAATAGTATGATGAACAAGGTGACTGAGAACATTTACTTGTATGGAGAATGCTAATTCTGCTGGTAGTTGCAGCATATAGCCCGTATGATTAAAGATGACAAGATTAGAATCAGTCGGATCAATTCCACCAATAGCCGACAATAAAGCCTGTTTTTGGGAGGGATAATTTTGTAATACCTCAAGAGCAGACATAGCTGAAGGGGATTGAGCCAAATCTTCAACTATATTATAATTTTGAGCAACTCTTTCTCGAGGATTATATGTCAATTCATGAATTACACCCTTTTGTGGCTTGATTGTCAATTCAGGAATAGCAGTAGGTGGTATTTATTCCATAGACAGATTCTAGTCGAGGTATTAGGTTGATTAGTGGCCTAACTACCATAATATTTGTTATGCATTGACACCAAAATATCTATTGAAGGTTTTGTGATAGATAAAATAAGTACTTGGGAACTAGAAGCTAGATCTGTAGCAACCAAATTTGTGTCTGGATTCGGAAATAGATCTGTCAACATAGCTGACACATTGGAAGTCTTAATGATTTTTGAGATTTCAGCGTGGTGAGGACAATACTGAACAAAGTGTTCCTCATTACAGATTATGCATGGATAATGAGGTTTCCTAGGTCTAGATGATTGATCAGATGATCTTTCCTGTGGGTTAGAAGTTTTCTTTTTCTTAGATTTCCCCTTTTTCTTAATTTTGGGTTGCTTGTCACTTTTGCCCTTGTTAAACAACACAACATTAATTTCAGAAGAAGGTGCATGATCAGATGCAGTAGTATGATGTGTGCTTGCAATGCCAATCAAGCCGTCTTTGGCATGATAGTCCTTTAATTGAGGAGAACAGTAAAATTAGATCTCGGTGCGTTAGGAATTTTTTCATAGAGCGTGCCAAACTGAGTATAAATAAAGCCTAAATATTGGGCATGAGCAATAACTTTCTCTTTTGTGACGATGCCACCCTTAGCCACATGCTCAGTTATAGACGGTAACAGGGACTTAATGAACCAATCAGCAAGGAGCTGATCTGGAATAAATGTCTTAACCATTCTACGATGATGACACCACTCATGAATATGATCAGAAATGTGAGTAGCATTAGTTTGTTTGAAATTGTTCAAGTGTTCCGTTCTAGTTTCTTATCAGATAGGAAATTGGAAGCGAGTAAAAAATACAGTAGCTAGGGCATTGAAATTATCAAAAGAAGCTCTAGGTAACTCAATATACTATTTTGTAGCCGAACCTGTGAGCATACACTGGAAAAGTCGTAGTCGAACAGAATCATCATTTAGGTAATTTGATGAACACCATAAATGATAAGTCATGACATGAGTCGACGGGTCTTCCCCAGGGTTTCCATTGAACTTAGGAATATTTGAGGCTAATTTGTGAGGTATCATTGACCACCAAGGAGAATAGTTGATTGGATCATTGGTTAGCTGATTTAAATCTGGTAACTCTAAAGTTGCAACAAAGGGTAATAGGCCTTTGAGCACTAGCATAAGGGATCTGCTACCAGTAACCTAGATAGGGGTTGTTTTGAAAAGAAAACACTTGAGGATTCTGTTGACCAAAACTTGGATATGATACTTGCTGAAATGAAGTCTAAGTTATTTGTTCCTGAGGTTGCAAAGGGGTCTGTCCACCAATGTTATAACCCAAATTATAATAATTTGGAATTGGTTTAAAGGTATAACCAATTTGTGGCTATGACATCCCATAAAATGGTAAACCATCTTGTGAATAAATGATTTTGGATACAAGTTGTTGTAAATTAACTGAAGGATTTGGAGACTGTGGACCCAATATTTGAGGGTATTGAGTTGAAGGACCAGCTTGAAAAGGTTGTTGTACAACATTTTTATTCTGTAACAGGGGTAAAGATGTATTAACAAGTGGAAATGATGTGGGTGTAATAGGTTGAAATGGTTGATACGAGTGCACAACCGCCTGTGGTTGGATAGGAAGAGTGGGATGCCATTGACAAACATTCATTTTGACATTAGGTTGACCAAAAAGTGATGGAGTACTGTCATAGTGGGTGACCAAAGGTTGCCCCTCAGCATGAGGAGGATAATAATATGGAAAATATTGCTCTCCAAATTCTGGGAGACCAGTTGATATGGTAGTTGATGGAATAGACCCAGAAGGACTGGCTTGATATTGCCTTGATGATGTGTATAAAGAATCAAGTCATTCAATACTCACTATAGGTTTACCAGTTAGAATACCAGATGATGACATTGGTAAAGTCCATGGATATGAAGATGCACCAGAGAAAATTCCAAATAAATATTTATAACCTGATGGGACCATAAGGCCACCATGAAAATATGACTTTGGTGAAGTTGTAAACATCGACGAGGTAGTGAGGACAGGTTTTGAATTAATTGGAATAGATGGCCCAACCGAGGATGTTGGTTCAGGCATGGTTACTTGACCAAATGTAAACCCTTTTGGATCAACGGGATTTTGAATAGGAACAGGATCAACAAAAGCAGAGGTTGGTGATTGAGGAGAAGACTCATACATGTAAAGGTCCTCCCCAAAATGGGTTGGAGTTAAAGGTGTCTCGTCTTGTGGGATTTCTTCAATCGCAATTAAACCAAGTGGAAGTATTTCACCATTAGGCCGAAAGTATATTTCAGGTGGTTAACTGTGTGATATGGGAGACTCAATGGCTACAAAAATTTGTTGGATGACCAAGGTAGGAACAAATTCCGGTTGTCCGAATTCGAGATTCAGATTTTCTGGAAAATAGGAGATAGGATCTAGATCAACTTCTGGTTGAACAACATTAGGTCCAAGACGTATGGTCTCACTGATTGGATGGATCGTGACCATGGGTAGCTGTGAGGACTCCGTTTTGACAATAGTAGACAAACTGGGATGTGTAGAAACAACTTGAGCTAACTCTATTATATAGGAAGATGATGTTTCACCAGAGGTATGAATAGTACTTAATTCGATAGAATGTTGTCACCTTCGCCGAACAGGAGTAACTTCTAGTGGTAAAGGTGGTTTTAATGCTAATCTACACAAACGGTGGGGGAAAAGATTTTGTTCTTCCACGATTACTAATTTATTTCAACCAAATACAAATAAAAAAAATAAAAAGGTATTGCTAGGCAAAAAGGTTTACCAAGAAACTATGAACTGCAGAATACCTCTTGGCGAACCAAGAAGAACGGGCAGGCAATCTCCCCGAATGTTGTGTTCGGTGTATCACAATTTACAAGGCAGTAGAATTGGTTCACTATGGATGGATAGCAACCTAAAGTTGTCATCCAAAATATACCTGAAGGTACGTGGAGGCCCAAGTCCATATTAGCGATGTCTGATGCGAAACCACACAGTGAGAGCACCCCTTTATACTTTTCATACTATAACACCGCCCGATAAACCTGAAAGTACGTGGACGAGCTACGATATACTTACATATGTGGAGTGAGGTATCACACTCAGAATGTATCGTAGACAATTAATGAAAGCTGCTATGTTTTATGAAATTGGAACACGTCTCTAGCTTAGACCTTCTAAATGTTATTGTTATGGTTCCAATGCCTTGTTAGGTAAATTGAGATAAATTTTATGTTGATCTTGTTTATCAGTTTTCCTTTCAAGGTTCACAGTGATGATGTATTGGAATTTCCTAAAATGCAAACTAAAATGATAAGAAATCTTTCACTTTTAGTTTTTCAATGAAAATCCTAGCTACTTGAGGGAAAGAGCAAACAAATCAAAGAGCACAAACTAAATGCAACTTTCCTAATTGTTCCTTTTTCAAAACACTCAATCCACTAGATGAAAATGCAGGTTTTTCTTTTCAGTCCTTTAATGTTATGAATGCATAAAAGAAATTATGTGCACCAAATCAATAAAAACAAATGCCTTTTACTTTTGAGAATGAAGAATTTAAACAAAAATTTCTCTTTTGAAGGAAAAATGAGGAATTTAACAACAATTTCTCCTATCAGGAAACAAAGAATTAAACAAAAATTTTATTTTCAAAAGCAAATGGGTCTAATGCAGCAATGAAAATACTTTTAAATTAATTCCTCAATGATAAAGAAAAACAATTTAAATAAACATTAAACAAAATTTTCTTTCAAAGGAGGAAGAGGTAGGTAAGGTCACTGGTCAATCTAAGGTATCGGGCTCTTTAAAACATAGCAAACAACAAACTGAAAAAAAAAAATGCAATGAAAAATTCAATGGAATTTGGATGGTTTCAGGAGGCAACGCAGTCTCTAAGGAAAGATAGTGCGTTTCAACGCAGGTCTGAATGGGAGACAGTGCTATGAAAAGCACTGTGTCCTGTCCAATAGTGTGTTGGGCGCAGTGTATAAGGAAAAACACAACTATTTAATGCACTTCTAATGCAAATTTGGATTTCAAAAAACCTAATATTTCTGAGTAAATGCTACTGGGTGAATAAACAGAGAAAATTAGAGGCAAATACACTAAGGATAAAGGGTAATCTCCCCGGTGGAGTCGCCAATTTGTTATGCGGAATTATTGATTATGGATAAAACATTCTTCCCTAGATGTAGTTCTAATCTAGAAAAGTAGGTTAAAGTCTTTGTAACTATTTTTCCTAATAGTGAATAGACACACATAACAGATCAAAGAACATAATTGGAGTCCAAGCGCTTCCTATTATCCTTCTGTCGCTTTTGTTGTAGCTTCAAATCCAAGCTAGATGTCTGAAAATATTTCCTGCAAGAATGAACACTAAACAACAAAAGATAGAAATAATACAGATGCCTATTCAAGTTATTCAGTTAAATCAATAAAACATGAACCATATGCATCAAATAAGAATTCATAATATGAAATACATGAGCTTATACAGATACATATGTGGGAAAGTAAGCAGCAATATTTATCAATGGATAGAAGTGGATGTTGCAACCCACTGATTGATTTAGTGTCACCATCTCCAGCAGCATCCCAACCTCATCACAATGCACATCTCTCCAACAACATTTCACTCAAATCAATTCCTCAATTGAAATTCCACCAGCATTTCTCTACTCCAATTCTTCCTTATCAAACACTAAGATCTGTGCTCAATTTATAGAGCAGTTGAAGGTAGTTTTACAATCAATGAATTTCTAATAATAGGCAAGACATGTTCCCAGTCTCAGAGGTATCAAATGGACACATGGATTCGAATTTTGACACATGTGAACTCTTCTATAAGGCACTGGCCAGGTGGAGATTCCGAAACAATGAGAATTTCGCTCCCAATGTGACCAACACACCCTTGAATGTAGGGAAGTGCTTTGCAAAGCACCATTGAGTGGGGTTACTTGCATATGCAATGCACTTAGTCCCTTTAGAGGTAGCATTGGTGAGCTCTCATATGATATATTATAAACTTCAAATCTTGGAAACCTTGTAGATGAAATTCATGTATGATTTGTCTAGTTCTTTGTCTTAGGGCATATAACAATTGAAATGATAGAGGATGATAAACCTTATTCATTGGTCCTGGTGATGATGTCCAGTTAACCAGGTCATTGGGAATGGTGCCCAAATTGACCTATAACACCATGAACAAAATGTTCTTCACTTATGGCATATAGAAACTGAAATATAAGGGGATGACAGATCCTATTCCATTGGTCCTAGGGATGATGTCCAGTTTGACCAGGTCATGGGGGATGATGCCCAAATTGCCCTATAACAAGGGGTTTCTACCAATTAGGTTCCATAGATAAATATTGTGTTATATATGTGATTGAGCTATTGTGATTGTGTTTCTATTCATTGTTTTCATTCCATAGAATTTTGAGTGGATATATATTGTGTCTTTTGATATTAGTTTGATCTCATTAGAATTTGCAATATTTTCAATATTTTCTACATGGTATCAGAGTAGGAAATGATATAGAAAACAAGTTCCTTGATCATATTCAAAGCAAGTTGAAGAGGATATCAACTAGTGCATGAATTATGCAATTTCAGAAATCATATCAGTTTATGATTTTAGGACAGAGCATGCACTAGAAGGGACTTCGAATTTCAGTGCATGGAGGGACGGGATGGAGGTTGTGTTAGATGATAATGGGGTTTTGGAATACATCAAGACTGATATTCCTAAACCTCCTACATCATATGCACAACAACTGACTCAATTGAATAAGGATATTGCCAAAGCTAGGAGGATGATTGTAGAAAGAGTTAGAGACGATATTGTTCCAAATTTTTACATGGGAAGGAAACATGATTCCAAATGTCGAAGGCCCTTACTGATCTATTTCAAAGAATTAGTGATTCCAAAAAAATTTCTTTTAGGGAGAAATTGAGGACCATTTGACTGGGAAATACTGAGCCCATTGTTACATATATATCCAAGTTTTCTCAAGAGAGATATTAACTTGGAGGTGTTGGTTCAACTTTGAATTAGAACCTGACAAGGGGAATGAAATAGGGAAATAGATTATTAATGCAGAGCCCAATGCCACTATTGCCACTGTGAAGATCCAAAAGGAGGAACCAGAGGATCCAGAGGAGGCGTAATGTCTCTTCCACTCCCAGATGTGTGTAAAGGGTTCTCTGCTATAGTTCATTGTTGACAATGGGAGCCAAAAGAACCTCATTTCAGCAGATGTTGTGAAGCAGTTGGGATTTCTAACCACAGCACACCCACACCCATACACCATTGGGTGGCTTCACCAAGGACGAGATCTCCATGTCAGCCAATAGTGTCGCCTGCCCTATAGCATCAAGCCCTTCACAGATGCGGTATTATGTGACATTTCTCCTATTGATGTATTATTAGGACAACCATACTTGTGGAAGCGACATGTTGTGTATGATTCATGACCTCGCGTTGTTATTGTTAGCTTGGGAAATAAGCTATACAGGATACCAGAGGTACCACTGCCTATCACTATGTCTTTGGTTACTGCAAAACAATGCAGTAAGCTCATTTCCCAAACTAGAAAATTTGTTTTCCTGATGATTTTCCCCTAGGGCAAGAAGAACATTGTGGCCACGACCTCTAGATATGGATGCTTTTCACGAAAAAAACAAATGGAAAAGGTTGTGGAGGAGTACGGGGACATTTTCACCTCACCCACAGGGGTGCCTTCGCACTGTCAGGTCAAGCACCTTATTGATCTGACCCTAGGTGCGCCGCTGCCCAATGAACTGATCTATCGGTACTCTGTTATGAAGAATGATGAAATCAAGAGGAAAATTCAGGAGCTGCTGTGGAAAGGTCACATCCGACCAAGTTCATCACCTTGTGGGAGCCCGATCGTGTTAGTACAATAAAAGGATGGGACTTGGAGACTTTGTATTGACTATCGGGCGCTGAACAAGATTACTGTCCAGAATAGGTACCTGATCCCATGGATTGATGACCTTCTAGACCAACTGAAAGGGAAGAAATATTTCGGCAAGATCGACTTGAAGTTTGGGTATCACTAGGTACCCATCAAACCCTCCAATGTGTGGAAGACTTCCTTCAAAGCTAAGGAGGGCCTTTTCAAATGGTTGGTCATGCCTTTTGGGTTGACGAATGCTCTCATAACCTTCATGAAAATTAGGGGAATTTTGAGGTCTAAAATGGGCCTCCTAAGGAAATTATAAAATAATAGTAGAAATAATAAAATAAGATTTGACTACATCATCAAATTTTAGAGGGAAAAAAGAAAAAACTACTTTTTCAACTTGTATTTCAAATTATCTCCTAAATTTTTTACTCAAATTTTGAGCGGGAGTACTCATTGGATGAAAAATTTAATGCCTCATCCAAGGAGTACCCATGTTGCATACTTTCGATGGATCCTGCTACACGAAAAATGATAAATACATGAAAAACATGATCGCAATCACATTTTTTAATGTATTTCTATTTTTTCGTAGAAGGGTCCATCAAAAGTATGCAACATGGGTACTCCTTGGATGAGTAATTAAATTTTTCATCCAACAAGTACTCCCGCTCGAAATTTGAGTAAACAAATTTGGAGATAAGTTGAAAATACGAGTTGAAAAAGTAGTTTTATTATTTTATTATTTTTAATCTTTTCACCCTTTTACTTTAAAAAATGGTGAATCATCCCCCATGGTTAACATCATCATCTTGAATCCGATTGGTTCTTATAAAGTTTATTTTGGTTGTACATTTTTCTTAGGAGGCCCATTTTAGAACTCAAAACTCCCCTAATGGGTTGATGGATGACATCTTGAGGCCATTCACCAACTCATTTGTAGGAGTGTACTCGGATGATATTCTGATTTTCAGCTAGACTTGCGAAGAGCACCTCCACCACATCTGACAAGACCTCCAAACACTACGGAAACACAAGTTGTGTGCCAATTTGGAGAAGTGCACTTTTGGCATGACCCAGGTTCAATATCTGGGATACATTATTGATGAAAGGGGGGTGCATGTGGATCCAACCAAGATCCATGTCATTCGAGACTGGCCAGCCCCAACCACTATAACATAGCTTCATAGCTTTCTGGGTCTTGCTAATTTCTACTGCAGGTTTGTGTTGGTATTCTCTCATATCACTTGGCCCTTGAGTAAATTCACCAAGGGATGAGCGAGAGAAAAGTTCTTTTGGTTGGAATCTCAACAAAAGGAGTTCATGGAATTGAAACATCGCCTCTATTCTGCCCTCGTGCTCACATTACCAGACTTGCAACATCCATTTGAGAATGAGACATATGCCTTTGACTATGCTATTGGGGCAGTTCTTACTCAACAGGGGCATCTAGTGGCATATCACAGTGAGACATTGTCCGACATAGTTCGCAAGTGTCCCACTTATGACAAAGAAATGTATTCCATTGTGCAGGCTTGTCGACAATGGAAGAAGTACATTTTGGGGAAGGAAACAATTATCCACATAGACCACCGACCCCTGCAGTTCATATAGACACAAGGGAGGTTGCAGAACGATCACCATCAAAAGTGGTCCACATATCTGCAACAGTTTCATTTGAACGTCAAGTACAAGAAGGGTAGCACCAATAATGTTGTAGACTACCTCAGCCGAACACCATTCTCACCTCTTATGGGCACGAGACTTTTGATTGGCTGCTTCTCTACAAGAGCAATCCAAAATTTGGCCACACATACAAGGCACTCTTGGGGGGTACGTAAGTTCCAAATTTTCACCTCCAAGATGCACTGTTATGTCACCTGGGACACCTTTGTGTTCCTTCAAGTGAGCATGTGAATATGATATGGGAAGCACACTACAATCGAGTCGCTGGGCATTTCGAGGTCGAGAAAATACTGGCAGTACTGCAAAACTATTTCTATTGGCTGAACCTTCGACAGAATATCAGGAAGTACATCAGGTCCTACACTGCTTGCGCCATTTCCAAACCGACCATCAAGAAGCAAGGCCTCTATACTCCACTACCTACCCCTAGTCGACCTTGGGAATCCATCTCCATGGATTACATGTCAATCCTTCCTTCTAATAAGCATGGAAATGACTGTGTTTTCTTGGTCGTCGACAAATTCTTGAAGATGGCCATTATGGCGGCTTGTAAGAAGAACATCACAGCAGAAGCCACTGCTAAAATCTTCTTTGAATGAGTGTGGGTGCTCTTTGGGATCCCACAGTCTATCATATTATATTGCAATAGCAGGTTCCTCAGCACATTTTGGTCTAGCCTCTCGTCAATGATGGACACCAAGCTCAGCAAGTCCACAGATTTCCATCCCCAAACTAATGGCCAGATAGAGGTTGTCAATAGGATGATTGTACACATTCTGTGCATGTAAAATTCAAAGCATCCACACACATGGGATGAGAGCCTCCTCTATGTACAACACAGTTATAATCGGGCTCTCCACAGCTCAACCGACCACAGCCCCTTTCAGGTGGGCATGGGATTCCATCCACTATGTCCCATTGACGTAGCCATGCCATTTGTAGTTACTCAGGCCAATTCGGCTCATGTCCAGTCTGAAGCTGACAAAGCGAACATCTTCATTGAGCACATTCAACACATCAGCCAACAAGTTCATGACATATTGGATAGAGCCAATGCTAAGTACAAGCAATGAGATGATCAACATCGGGTACCACACAACTTCCAAATGGGTGACAAAGCATGGCTACATTTGCTGTAGGAGTGCCACAGTGGACCCCACCGCAAGCTTTTCCCACTCCAATATAGGTTGTACACCATCACCAAGGTGGTATGGAAAAATGCCTTTGAGCTTAGTATTCCACCATTCCTTGGTCTGCACCCGGTATTCAATGTGGACCGCCTTCGTCCCTACTTCCAACCTCTATTGGACACCTTTGACATTGCAAAAAAAATCACAACAATAGAGTTAAACCCAGACTGCATGGAACAGGCCACCACAGATTATATCATGGACATGCAAATCAATAACACTCGCCAACAGAAGTTCCAACTATATCGGGTTGTCAAAGTTGGCCAACTCCTGCACCAAGGAAAGTGGTTCACCAAGGACCAAGTTCAGCAGAAGTTTCCTAATCTCATGGAGGAACTCAACGCAATGGGGAAAATTGCTTCCTAAGGGGGGAGGAATGATCTAGGTGGATATTGGTGGCCACCCACCTATTCCACTTGGGGCCCCACCATTGTCTCTTTCAGATTTTTAGTTTCGGCACAACTTACTATTTTTGACAGTTTTTTGGGTCTTGAACTTCCAGAGCCATTTTGAGGCCCTAAATGAAATTTTTTGGGAAAATCGACTGCTCAAATAGATTTTTCAAACAAGCTATTGAGTGCGTCAAATGGAGATCATATGCCAAAGTTTCATCCCCGGGAAGTTGAAACACCAATTTACGAAAACGGGGCCCATAGTTTTGGCGCTTCATCTCCTAGGGTTATGGTTTTGGATGTTTAGGGTTTTCCATTGTTTCTAAATAATAAATAGCCCTCAAGCCTAATTGTAACTCAGTTCAGAGGCCTGTAGCCGCCACATCTCTTCTCAGAGATAAGCTACTAGTGCCCTAGCTATTTTATTTCTATTATGTCTCTAAGAAAATTTTAGTTCTTTGATACTAATGAAATGAAGTGTTATTTCTGTTGCATATTTGCATTTATGGTTACATGTGTATTCTGTTGTGTTCCTGCATAAATATGGATCAAATGCATTCAATGAATTTAGAGCTTTCAACATCCTCTTGATCGACATTCTCATTAGCTGCATGCTTATGAGCACCTTCTTGCAAAGTGGGTGTACAAATTTTTCATTCCTCATGAACACAATATTAACAAGCTTGAGGTAATGAACATGAAATGAAAGTACTTCTTGGAACACCTTCATGTGCCTCCTTGGCTTTAGAGCTTTCTCCATCATGTTGTCCATAACCAAGACCCAAATACTTAGGCCTTTCCTCAAAAACAATTGGCTCAACTATGCCTTGTGCATGTTTGCCCATTCCTTTACCTTCATAGCCCATCTTCATTAATACTTTGAACCCTATTCCTCTAGTGTTTCTTTCAAAAGAAACTACAAATTCATTTTGAGAGTAAATTGAAGATAAACGTGAATTTCATACCTCTTTTTCAAGCACATGCTTGGCTAAGGCTTCCTTGGCATCAAGGAGTTGAGTCTCCATCTCATGCATCTTTTCAAGGTTTTCATTTGCAATATGGATTTGACTCTCCATCTCATTCATCTTTTCAAGAAGCTCTTGCTTCTCCTCCTTCATGGCAATCAATTGCTCTTGAAGTTTAATGATCTTCCTCTTATCTTCATACTTCTCTTGCATCATATCAATCATGGTGTAGATTTTATGTAACATATCTTTATCAAAGAGCTTTAGTAAGGAAGTTTAACTTGAATCATCTCTTAATGAGCTTCCATCACACATGCAATGCATACAAAGCTTCTTTTCTATGATTTGAGATCTGAATTCTCCATCTTGATCTTCTTATTCACACATAAACTTCACATAATTAAATTCTCCTTGCATAACTTCAAAAACCAATAGCTATAGAAGAATTATCTAACCTTGGCTTAAATGAGGTAAAATTTTGCTCTGATACCAACTTGATTTGAATATGGGCAAACTAGTTATTGTTATGCTAGCTCCCTCATCAGTATTAAAAATGTGTGATTAGGATCATCTCAATTTAACCACTTGTTAAGGGGTTTATGTGTCAAGTTTCATGTGTCTTTGATGATCAAATTATAAGTTAATTAAATTTTAAAAAATCATAAAAATAAAATGAAATGAAGAAACATAACTCACGACAATCACAAAACACAATGGATGATAATGGAGTTCACCCCTCCTGGGCTACATCTCCATGGACCTGCTTTAACTAGCTAGGCCCTCTTGGGATTAAGAGTAAAATTTATGATTATAAGCACCTGTATTAATCCAATGGATTTAAAAATTGTAACACTAGATTTAGAACACTCAAATACCCCAAAAGTGATTATTCAACCTCTGAATTTGGCTTCCAGTTGATCTAGGCTTGACCTCCCATCTTGGTGGCCATGGGATTGTTTAATCTCCAAAGTGACAAAATCACCTTCATATGTGCTCCAACGCCTCTGAAACTTGTACCACTATTTTTAGAACATCAAATACATAAAAAATTGACTATTAATTCACTCCATTTGGCTTTCAGTTGATCTGGGCATGACCTTCCCTCCTGGTGGCACTAGGCTTAAAAATTCTTCAAGTGACCCAAAAAAACTTGTATATTTTCTCCATTGCCTCTGCAAGTTGTTACAATGGATTCAGAGAATTTCAACTGCTAGGAATGACTATTCTTGAGCCAAAATTGGTCAAAAATTTGTCAAGATATGATCCATTAAATTTTCCCCTAGATTCTGCCTCTAAATCTGGAAAACTGCTAGTTAACTCTGACAAATCAGGAAGTGGCACCATATTTGAAGATTCTACAAAATTTCCACCAATTTAACTGCAAGATTAATTAATGGATAAGCCTGGAATAATGGAGATAATCACCGCACTAAGTGATATTAACATGGCACTTAAGACACGGGCATGTGGTGCACAGTCATGTGGAAAGCGAGGTGGCCCGTGGGGCTGTTTCCCTCCATTCTGCCATTCGATATCCACATAGCCTGCAAGTATAAGTTAGTGTGCATCATTTTCAAGTCTCAATAGAGCGGCTCATTGGTATGGGTGTGTAGTGGTTGGGGGGAGGTCATGGGGTCGAACCTTGACCTTGCCCCTCGATATACATTTTGCACCAACGTATTAAAACACACCATTTGAAAACCTTTGCCATTTTCCACAAACCATACCTTTGTGGACTTGAAAATATTTAAATCCATATAACACCAAACCGCATAATATGTGGTCCAAGGTTTATAAAACATATTCCACCGTAATTAATACATGCACTCTGAAACTTTAATAACCCTTTGAACCATATGCAAATTAGACTATGGTTAACATTTAAAATGTGCCCCCGTTAATATATGTGCTTAGACTATGGTTTGGGAATTTGTAATATGATTTAATAATGTGCCACCATTTAAGGTTTAAACCATAGTTTGGATATAAAAATAAATGCCACCGGTACAACATTGATAACCAAAACAAACCTTAGGTTAAACTTAAAGTCCCACCATATAAAAATAATTCGAACCTTACCCCATCAAATGAATTTTGAACTAGGTGTGGAGAGGGGGTCCACCAAGGGACACGTGGTTGTCCTCGGTTGGGTTGTCCTCCAACATTAAAAAAAAAATTGAATTCAACCTTAAGAGGATATTGGGAAATTTCACCTTCACAAACCAAATTGGTGACTACAGTAGTGACACTTGTCACAGTCCCATTGGCAAAAAACTGAAGAAGATTCCCTGAATGTTGATTGGGCTGCCAAGTCATTAGCCTATATCTGTTCTACAAATTTAAAAAAAAAAATTACCTATTCTAAACGATGATCAATAGACCATGACTTCTTCACCCAAAATTGGTTTTCGACGAAAAGAGTTGCATTGGATTCCTGGCGACGAGCCGATCGCTATCGTTCTAGTTTGGTGAAATTATGAGCACTTTTAATTTTGACCTAATTTTTGCCCCTGATCCAGATTCCGATCAGATATAGCCTTGAGCTACTCCTTCTAGATGGTGGGGTACACACAAGAGGAATATAGGAGATTGGAAGGTATGTCAAAGATTAATTTGGATCAAGTTTGGACCAGTAGAAATAGAAGTAGAGGAGAAATATGATTGTGAAATTGACCCTAGAAAGCATATTGAGTGGTACACTATAGCATGGAAGGAGATTCCACAACAGGAATGGTTGCATGGATTTATTCAAACATTGGAGACAATTACTCAGAATTGGTACCTATAAATAGAGATTCAACATGGTACTATGGAGTTGGCATATTTGGTTGATGTTTTAATCTTAACATTCATCTTTGAGGATGAATGTCCAGGATTAGATTCAGCTCTTTAGATAGTAAAAGAGAAGATATTTGAGGGTGTAACCACATTGACATGGCAGCAACCTAATTGGGCTACACAACTAGAAAGTTCACTAGAGTGCTATAACATCATTGGCGAAGAAGAAGCAGATCCTCGTAATATCGACATTACATAATTAGAAGGGAAATGCGAAGTATAGGGACTAGAGATAGAAACTACATACATAACAAAAAAAGTGAAGATTAATAAAGTGAACATTTGATCACAATAAGAACCCAAATTTGCAATAATAGGAAATTAATGGGATGATAAGATAGTCAGCAAAGTCATAGATTTACTACATGAAGATCAAGAATTTTTTCCCAATAAATTTTCATATATGAAATGAATATTAGGAGATCTAGGGGTCATGAAGATTCCCCTGAAGCCTGATGTGAAGCCAGTTAAGAAAATATCTTATAGATTGAACCTGAATTACAAGGATAAAGTGAAGCTAGAACTTGATAAGATGATAGCAACAAGGATTATCGAACATGTCGAAGAGTCAGAATGGGTAAGTCCTATGGTGGTACACGAAAATAAGACTAAAGGAGAGATCAAGATATGTGTGGAATTAAGGAAATTGAATGATGCATGTTTACATGATCCTTTTCCCACCCATTTCATTGATGAAGTGTTGGACAATGTAGGAGGTTAGGAAGCCTATTCATTTACAGATGAATTTTCAGGATATCAAGAGATTAGGATTGCACCTAAAGACCAACATAAGACAACATTTTCTACAGAATGGGGTTCATATCAGTATACAATGATTTCTTTTGGATTGAAGAATGCCCCTGCCAGATTTTCCAGATTAGTGGTTGCATATTTCAAGGAGTACATTCACAAATTTCTGGAGGTATACTTTGATGATTGGACAATATTTGGACTACTAAGAAAACATGTTCGTAGTTTGAGGCTAATGCTTGACACTTGTAGACAACATCAGATTTGAATCTGAAGAAGTTCATATTCCGTGTGCATTTTGGTATATTTTTGGGACATGTTGTTTGAAAACAAGGATTAATGGTGGACCCTGTGAATGTTACTGCCATTATGAACTTGGATCCACATAAGAATGTAAGACAGTTGCGCACTGTGTTGGGACATACAGGATATTACAGAAAGTTCATCAAGGGATATGTGCAGAATACTGTGCTAATGGAGAAGCTATTGAAGAAGGATGTGACTTTCCAATGGAATAAATAATGCTAGAAGAGCCTTGACATATTAAAGGAGAACATGGTAACTACACCTATACGAGTATTCCTTGATTGGGAAAAGGAATTTCATGTGCATGTAGCTGATTCTTGCATAGATTTTGGAGTAGTATTGGCACAACCTGGTGAAGGAGGAATTGATCATCCTATAGTTTTTTCTAGTAGGAAGTTATCTACAACTAAGAATAATTACACCACCACAGAAAGAGAAGGTCTAGCTATGGTTTATGCTCTACATAAATTTAGAAATTATTTTCTAGGAGCACATTTTAACATGTTTACAGATCATTATACATTGAAGCATCACAACAATGATCAAAGGGAAAGGCAGTTGAGTGACTCAACACGAGTCACATGTGAGTGTTGGGGGCCTGCTGGACGTAGACCAACTTGCTTAGTTTTTGGCTAATTCTCCTCATTTTGAGGAGTGGAGCACGAATTAAACTGTGCAGGATTTTTTTTTTTTAATATACCGTGCAGTATCATAGGGGCTCGAGGTGGGTCGAAGCCCCTATTTTTGTAATGGGTTTCAGGTTGTATCTTTCTTATTTTTTAGAGCCCATGGTATTTGGACCATGGAAATTTCTCAATGCAATACTATATAAATGGATGTAATGCTATTTTTAGAAGTAAGTAATCGAATGAAAGATGGTTAAGGGCTACTTTTGTGTTTCTATTTTGTAGCAAAGGAAAGTCTCTGCAATTGAGTGTGCAGATACCTTGGAATAGTCTATAGCTTAGTGCACAAACCACCTGCAGTTGTGTGCATAGGTCGGAGAGCTGATTGTAATCAAAGATCCATCATAATAAAGAAGCAATTTTTGGGATGATGTTCTGAGTTTTTATGTGTTTATGTATATATGTTTTTAATATCAGTTGTTGCAGAGTAGTTTTTATAGTTGTGCGTTATAACAGTACAGTTTATGCTTTTGTGTAATGTGTTCTATTAAATGTGGCGAAGTAAGTGAACAGTTTTATACATCATAGCCATTTTCTGTTTGTTAAAAGATAATAGAAACACAGAAGGTTGAAATAACACCACATCGTGAAGTACCTCAAGACTATAGAAATCTGCTTCTGCAACCACCCATAGTCACCTCATGTGATACTGCGATATTCTTGTAGGTCATTGTCGAAAGGGCTCATGATCAAGGGTTTTGTTGGTGCACAGTAAAATGTCGAACCTAGGTCAAGCCCAACCGAGCGAACAAGAACATTGTTTTAGCTATCAAAGAGAAGAAATCCAAGGGAGAGAAGAAAAAAGGAAAGTCTGATTCTAATCAGTATGGAGGTAAGAAAAATAAGAATCTTAGCAAGAACAAGTGTTCTCATTACCATGAATTTGGGTATTATGCTACAAAATCTCCAAACAATAAATCCAACAAGCATTTTGCAACAATAGTAGGAGGAGAATCACTCTCTTCACAATTCAAATTGGATTTCTCTCTAATAGCTTGCATGGCAAGCTCAATTTGACGTAGTGTGTGGTATATTGACTCATGGGCTTCATTCCACATAATAGGGAATAAATATTTCATCAGTATCTTGAAGTAAAAATACATGCAATTACATATCAAGCACAGAGATGATGGTAGATATGTGACCAAATGATTTCATACAATAAGATTTAAGAGGGAGTTTGGTTCCCTCCTCCATCTCAAGAATGTGTTGTATGTCCCACGATTAAAGAAAAACCTTATCTCAATATCAGTCCTTGAAGAAAAAGGGTATGATGTAGTATTAAACAAAGGGAAGTCCTTCCTCAATCAATTTGTTTCAAGTCAGGTCAAGCATATTGGTGTCAAGATCAAAAACATTTATAAGTTAGAGCTAGATGCATGTGTAACCTTGATAAGCAAGGCAGATGTTGTTTAGGGCCGAGATGTTGGAGAGATTTAGCAGAAACGCATGGGAAATATACATCATAGAGATTTGAAGATACTCAATAATATCACTATTGGGCTACCTCAAATCACCCTTGAGCAGAATGATTTTTGCAAGGGATGTACCCTTGGAAAATATGCCAAATATTCCTTTCAGAGCCCCAAGATAGCAAAGCTAGAGATATTCTGCATAGAGTTCATTCAAATTTTTGTGGCCACTTATCCACAATTTCACTCTGTAAGCACACGTATTATGTGATTTGTATTGATTATTTATCCCATAAGTGTTTGCTCTATTTCATGAATAAAAATATGGAGTCTATTCCAAGTTTGTGGAGAAAGAGATTGGGAATAAAATCAATTCCCTTAGGATTGATAATGGAGGGGAGTATATATTAAATGCCTTCAAATGTTTATGTGCCAAGCAGGGAATTAGGAGGGATTTCATTGCGCCCCATAATCCTCAATAGAATGGGGTTGCAAAGAGGAATAAGCGGAGTATTTTTGGGGTTGATAGATGCGTGTTGCATGATAAGTGGCTTCCATTATACCTATGCGTAGATTCATGCAACATAATTGTGTACTTTCAGAATAGGGTTCCTCACAAGATACCTGGGATGATCACACTTGAGAAGGCTTTCATTGGTAGAAAGTCAGATGTCTCCCACTTTTTCATTTTTGGGTCCATGGTGTATTTTCATGTGTCCAAAGATAATAGGAAGAAGTTGGAGCCTATTGTAGAGAGGGGGATATTTGTAGGCTACACTGAGACAAAACATATTTACAGGGTGTACGTTCCCTCTCTCAAAAATATTGTTTTGAGAAGGGATGTGATATTTGATGAGGATAAATACATGAGGAGTTCTCTATAGCGATAGTTGAGCATGTCACTAGATGAGGAGCCTCAGTCAGATTCATAGATCCATTCCTTTCCCAAGGGAAAGAGAGCATTCTAAGAGGATGATGTGTAGTATCCCCATGATGAGGAGCAAAGAGTAAGTCAACTATATGCACCCACTAACACATTGAATCCTAGAGAAGGAGGAGTATGACCAAGTTGGTTGATTAATTTGTGTAAGAATCTTAGGAGTAGGTTGGACCTCCTAGTTCCTCACACAAACAACATAGATCACCAAATAGATACACATGATACATGGCACTCATGGTAGAATTGATATATTTTGAGCCATATTCTTTTGAAGAGGTTGCTTCCCAATAGGTGTGGGTAGATGCCATCATGGATAAGTATGAGTCCATCATGAAGAATGATGTTTGGGAGGTTGTTCCTAGACATGAGGGAAAATATGGTGTTAGATCTAGGTGGTTGTATAAGGCTATCATATGGAAGTTTTGAGAAGTTCAAGGCCATATTTCTGGCCAAGGCCTTCTCTCGTATTTAGGGGATTGATTATGAGGAGACCTTTTCCCTAGTGGAAAGGTACTCATTTATTCGGACCATACTTGCATTGACAACACAGTTGGGGTGGAAGATCCACCAAATGGATGTCTAGACAACCTTCCTAAATAGAGTTCTTGAGAAATAGATCTACATTCAACAGCCTAAGGGGTTTGAGATCATTATCATATACACACATGTAGGCTAAAGAGACCTCTATATGGGCTTAAGCGGGCACCCAGATCCTGAGATACATGCTTAAGTGTGAGGTAGATGCCAATGTATAATATATTATGGTAGATGGAAGTCTATTCATATTGGTTCTCTATGTGGATTATTTTATTATGATAGTAGAGGACAATTTGATCCAAGATTGCAAAGAGGACCTTGATAGAGAATTTTATATGAAGGATATGGGCTTGATGCACTATTTCCTTGGTTTGGAAGTTTGGTGGGGTGATGAAGAGATATTTTTTGGACAGGGGAAGTACTCCTTTGAGGTCCTCCAAAGATTCCACCTACAAGATTGCAAACCCATTAATACTCCTCTAGGTACTAATAGGAGAAAGGAGAACGTCTCCACAATAGATGAAGTAGATGGTACTATCTATAGACAGTTGATTAGGTCCTTGATGTATTTGGTGAACACAAGGCCTAATATTTTTTTGTTGTTAACCGATTGAGTCAATAGATGGTGGATCCTTCCAAGGTCCACTAGAAAGAAACAAAACATGTTTTGAAATAACTTAGAGGCACGATATATTTTGGATTGTGGTATAGAGTAATTGATGCAGTGAGGCTTCGAGGCTTCACATATGTAGATTGGGTAGGGAGTCCCACATATAAGAAGAACACTTCAGGATTTATCTTTAGTATTGGGTCAAATTTAGTTTCTTGGTACAACAAGAAGCATAAATTAGTTGCACTTAATTTAGTAGAGGCCTAGTATATGGCTTCTAGTCATGTAGCATATGAGGCTATTTGGATGAGGAAGATCATGGTAGGATTATTCAATTAGGGAATGGATCCTACAATGATCCACTGTGATAATCAATGTTACGTAAAACTCTCAAAGAATCCAGTGTTTTGTGATAGGTCCAAGAATATACACATTAGGCACCATCATATGAGAGATTGTGTGCATAGGAGGATTTTTATGCTACAGTACATTCCTATAGAGGAGCAGGATGCAGACATATTGACCAGGTCCCTATCAAGGGGCAAGTTCCAATTCCATAGAGGTAGGATTGGGGTTATCTAGAATCCCTTCCTTGCTAAGAGAGAGTGTTAAAATTTTAGAAAGGAATGGATTCTTTTGACTTGTGATAAGTAAAAAAAGAAAAATTGAATTTAGTCTCATAGAAATTCGAGTTAGTTTTCAATTAACATGTGTGATGTGGCTTATCACTATTTTATTGTCAGTTAATTTGAGTTGGATGACTTTCAATGAGTTGTGTACTAGTTGGTTGTTATAATTTAGCAATATATCTGAGTTAAAGACCAGTTTCTATCAGTTAATTGATATCTAGTTCTATACTAGAGAGTCTTGAGTTCGGTTGATTATTTGAATTTTGTTAACTCAACTAACTCTCATTTAACTAGTTGTAGCTACTAAAATTAGCTCTATTTTGTCACGCAATTAAAATTTCCAATTGAGACTGGATGGAGGTGAAATTTTAATCATTATTGTACAAAAAAAATTTAGTACAATCTTGATTGCGCAAGGAAATAGGAGCTTCCTTGTAGGTTGATTTAGCTAAGTGTTGGGTTGTTCTTGAGAGGATTTGATCAGTATTGTAGAGGCTCAGGCTTGAAGCGGATTCTTTGTAATAGATCATATTTTTCAGTTGATAATAAAAGAAATAGGGGTCTCTCCCTTCCCCAGATAAATATTGCATTCTATGTGTGATTGATCTATAGTAATTGTGTTTATATTCATTGTTTTAATTCCACATAATTTTGAGTAGAGAAATATTGTGTCTTTTGTTATCAGTTTGATCTCATTAGCAGTTGCAATATTTTTAGGATGTTCTACCCCAATGTTGTAACCTACAACTTTGACACCACTTGTAATGTACTTCACATAGGCCTGATTTTTTTAAAAATAATAATCAATAATTTTTGTTTCAATATGAAGTTTCTTCTTTCCTCATCATTCCTTCTCTCTATTAATAATGGAATTGAGAAATACATACTTCTCATATATTATTATTTTTGTTCCAAATGATCTATAAATAACATGCACTACTTGTTAATTTCTATTGTATCATACCTTTGACATACCAAATCCATGCTCTAGATTGAATCTCGCATAATCAATGGTAGCAATAGGTTTAGGGTTTCTCGAAGTTTAATTACTATTACGTGTTTACGAAAACTTGTTTCATTTCCTTTGTTTTCTTTTGTTGCTCCTATCACTCTACAAATAGGGTTCTAGGGTTAGTTTCTCTTTACTTTTCTCACTCAAATAACTTATATGAGAGTCTTAATTACATTGTGGTGTTGGTCTCTTGCATTTCAAGTGGAATCACTCTTTCTAACTTTGCAGTGGATTTCAGTAAAGGTAAATGGAATTCAACAATTTCTCTAGAATTATCTGCCACTTATATTATTTACTTAGATTTTATATATTTGTGTCATTTGAATAACTTTAATGTTTTATCGCTTTGTGTTTGAAGGATAGCAAAGGTTTATCACTCTATCAGAAGTCTTTTTCAGGATTTTCTCTCAAAACCCTTGCTAAGGGTTTTTCTTCTAGTTAATATTTCACTGTGGATCGAATAGAGTTTGCCTACATGATTAAAATATTCTTTAACCTCCATGTATCATCAGCTTCAGGTGAGCTTCCACCCATCTTTTAATTTCATGGTTTTTATGATTCGGTCTCCCGAGTTGAGATAAATGTGGCATATAGCCATTTCATAGATCACTATTTCTGTAGTGTATATGGTTCTTGTTGTTATAGTTGAAAAATGGTTTTGAAAATTCAGTGATATGTCTCCTTTCGTAATTATTCATTTTGTTCTAAACCTATTTGGGGTTTGTCGGAAAATATTTATAAGGAAAATCCTATTGATTTTAGGGTTCTTGGGCTTAACTACAACCCAAGTTTTTTCAGTTCATTAACTATGAAATTCTTTTGATTTTTGCACTCTCAACATAGGATTATTATGTGGGTAGCCTCAATGGAGTTTTCTGTCATTTTATTTTAAAAACATTATGCTAATTTTTATACCCATTATTATGTTTTGATATTATTTTTGATACAATTTTATATATGGAATTTAGATTACTCTAAATAACTAGTTGTGCATATAACTACTTTAGTTATGTTGTTCCCTAAATAGTTTTGAAAGTATTATTTTAATACTTCAATTTATTATTATAAATTTATCTTCATACCCTAGCTAGTTTTTTGTGTGGCACTTTCCTATAGAATGACACTATTGAGCTTATTATGATTTGGGGTTTTCCTTTCAAATCCTAAGTATCAAGTAGTAGTCATGTTCTTCTGTTAATTGTGAGTATTTTTCATTCACATAAGATACTTTAATTTTTCGCCATTATGGTGTGCATGGTTCCAGTTTGCTGATGTTGGAATAGGTTCATTATGGTAGTTATCTTATGTTGGCATTGATGTCAACCTTATGATGTTAACCCTTGTAGAATAGTTGATGTTTGGATGCCATTTATTTTAGCATAGTTGTAGTTGGTTGTGTTCGCATTGGGATGATTGAGTTGGCATTGATGTCAACATTATGATGTCACTCATGATGGTCAAATGATGGCATTGGTATAGTTGACGATGTTGCTACAAGTGGATGATACAGATCTACATGTGATGAAGATCATGATTGGCACACTAGTTGAGTTGGCAACTAGGTCTTCAATTAGGTCCTCATGCTTGTACACATGGAGATGACTTGTTGCAGTGTGATGGCCTTATGTTTGATGATGATGATAATGATGATGCTACATAGGTGTTGCATGTCTATCAAAGGTTTTGTAGCTTGTGCATATGTTTGTTGGAGAGTGGAGGTCTTGTTGGCACTCTTTCCAACCTTATGTGTTGGCCTTCTAGGTCAATTTGGCATTGAAACTCTGGATACATGTTTAATCCACTTGAAGATGTGTTAGAGGCTATGCTAGAGGTTTGGAGTCTTGTAAAAATGTTGGAGAAGAGGATCCAACAAGTGGAAAAGGCTTTGAGCTGAAGGATTGTTGTTTTTCTTCATCCTTTGTCTTAGTTGAATGGATCCAAGCCTATGCATGTGTATAAAAAGATTCAGTCACTCGGAATCAAGCATGTGCATCTGCCTAGTCGATTTTAGCTAGTGTTGCGTGTGTCAGAGAAAGAAAACACAAAAATTAATTTGCATTCCTCGCACAAATCAAAAGAAAATTAGCATGGAAATTCCCAGAGGCTTCTAGAATAAGTTGTAAAGGTAAGGAATAGTTTGAAAAGGTATTCCAATAGTGCACAAGTAGTGTTATTATTGGATTGATTTGGTCTAATTTACGCACCCTTGATCTTATCCCAAAGCTCAATTTCTCCCTACATGTTTTATATTCATCACTTGGGAGTTGTGTAGTGGTCGATGTTGAGTGTTAATGGTTGCATAGTGAGAATATATGAAGCATGTTGCAGAATAGATTAGATTTGAAGTTGTTGTAGTGGAGATTGTGTTTGAGAGTTTCGTATGTTGCTGGATAGTTTTTGTTGGTGATTCTCACACTTGTTTTTGCAGGAGATTTTGATGCATATGGAACATAGCCATAGTGTCTTATGATGTTTATTGTATTATGCAGCATTCATATTTTTGTGTAGGGATTTGATATTCTGTTGTTGATTGTATTCAGTTTTGATGTGACCACTATTTTATTTAGTTCAAAAGCATACTTGTTGTGGTATTTCTATTTTGACTTGATGATGATAGCTTTTTGCTGAGAGTATGTTTGTAGAGTTGAATCTTGTTGAGAAAATCATATTGGATCCGGTTTGAAATTTGATGAAATGAGGTCCACATAGTGTAGAGGAGTAATGAATCCATGAGATAGGAGCAAGGATATCGAATTTTCATCGAAAGGAGTGGTTTCTCAATCCAATGGTAGTTGGATAGTCCAATTGGAGTTGGGTGAGGATCAATTGATCGTGGTGGATTTCAAGGGATGGTAGTCCATAGATCCTTATGAGAACATAGTCTTCTGAACTGATCAGTAGTATCGAGTCTCCTGGCAGATTGGTGTTGGCCTATTGTAGATGAGGTCAAGTCTCTAGGATGATCAGTGTCATCTAGCTATGTAAAATACAAATTGTTTGACATAATAGAAATTCAAAGAAGAGTAGCAACATCAAGGGTGGTTTTATCCCGGAAGGGTCTCCACCAGAAATTTTGTGTCTCATTTGTGATGATGTGATTGTGAGCATTGTTTATTTATGTTAATGGTTTTTAGTTTCTTCTCATATGGTGCACATGCTACGATTTTCTTATTATATGGTGGTTAACATATGTGTGATTAAGTAATTTAAGTTTAAATTTGTGAAAATTGTATACATGTCATAGTATTGATTCATCCCACCCCCCCACCCCTCCCCCATCTCTCAATAATGCTCAAAAGTTTCCAAAAATTGGTATCAGAGTGGGGCTCTTGGTTGCAACTTGATCATTGGAGAGTAGATCTGGGGTTTTTTGGTGAAATGCAATTTTTTTCTAGAATGGTTATCCTCACTACTACAAATTATAAGTTAGGGCACAAAAATGTTAAATCTCAATTTTTTAATTATGGATCTAACATTTAGAGAGTAGTATGTGAAGGTTGTGGCAAGGATCCAATTGCAGAGGAATTTTTGCAGCAGGATTCACAAGCTAGATTCAAAATCTACAAGAATCTTCATGATGATGATTTGAAGAGGCTAGTAGGTTTGAAACATGCCAATGAAATGTGGGACAAGCTAGAATCCATATTTGTTGATGGTACCAACAACAATAAATAAAATGAGAAGAAGAGCAACAAAAACAAGAAGAAGAAGAAGAACAAAAACAAGGGCCTTCAAAAATAAGAAGCTCTGCCACAAGTGTTTCATTCTTCTAGTGCACATGATTCAAGAGATGATGAGAAGAGATCGGAAAATCATGAATCTAAAGGTATAAACATTTATTATTTTCTTTTGAGTTATAATTTTGACGATACGGATTTATATCATGTTGAAGCACATAATGAATACGAGAATGTTATTAAGGGTCTTAGAGTTGATATTTCTAGACTAACAGCTACATGCAAGGATCAAGAAAAATTGTTACATATCCGTGATGATAAGGAGGCCAAGCTGAAGGAATAGAATATTAGATTAAATATTAAGCTGGAAGAATCATAAAAAGTTGAGGAAGGTATGACGAAGCAGTACCAAGAGAAGGAAAGCGAGTGTGAGAAATTAGAAGTTGAAGTGGTATCTGTTGTGGCCCTATAATTTATGAGATTGGCAAGAATAAATGATAGAGGACAACATCAAACTACTTTAGAGTCTAGGACCTAGCCTTCCTAGACTCAGAGAGGGCTCTCTCCATTATTGACTTAATTTTTTCTTAATATTATGATTGTTGATGTTAGGCTAGTTACAATGATGGTGGTATTGGTTGTTTTGAGTGATTTTTTTGGTCGGATAGATAGCACTGTGAGACTTAATCCATTGGGCTATGGAGTCATAAAAGGTTGGATGGTGCATCAACTTTTTGAGGGCATTCACAGGACAAGCTAAATATGCATACTGGATCTTACTGGCATTGTGAATATGAAATGAAAGAAAGCAGTGAGTTTAGTAATAGATAAAGAGAAATTAAGAATTATTTAACCATACTTTAGAAGAAAACATTAAGATAGTAAACACAGACAAAATTAGGGTGCTCTATCAACAAATCTTAATCTAAAATTTATATTTTACAATTAGATAAATTGATGCACAGCATGAGAGATAGAGAAAACATTAACACAGAGGGAAAAAAATCACCATTAACATAGCTCAAGAATCCTATGAACGGTCTCTTATTATTGATTCCTAGCTCCAAAAACTATAGTGCTCCAATATAGATGTTCTTACAATGCGATTTCAATAGTGTCCATCCTACCAAACCTTGATACTACCAATACATGCAGTATTTAATTAAAAACTATGTCGGTTGCTCTATCTACTTCAGAAACTTTCATTAATTACAATCAAGCAAAACTAGACAAGTGTGCCCATGCAAGGCTCGAACAAAATATCTCTGACAAAGCACTGCCTATGGAATTAACTAATCCAAAAAACTTCGGCGGCTCTTCATGATATCAAAAGTAAACCCAAGGTGGCTGAGGTAGTCTTGAAGAGGCAACAGTCAATAGCTCTAACATCTTGCTCTACCTTTTAGAATCCCTTTGCTCAATTATTAAATTTTGGCGGTGCTGGCATTTTTCGTGGATCAGTGGCTTTGCTAATGTGTTTTCTGCCCTTTCTATTTCTACTGTTATATCACAATACTTCTACACCAATGCCTTTTTGCTCGACTCGACCCTGCTGGCACGTTTGCATCAGTGCCACCATATCTCCTCTTGCCCGATTCTTCCTCTTATGTTCGTGGCGGGTCCCATACCTGAGCTATTTTTCTCGCGTTCATGTTTCTTCATAAAAAATGTAACCCCATATAACCCTGGACTTTAAATAAATTCAAACCTTCCTTTGAAAATTATTGTGTCCATCCCTTTATCACATATCGCGTTTCGACATTTGTAACATATTCCTCTTGCACTTATCCTCTAAAACTTCGGACTTGCAATTGATGATTGGGTCCCACCGACGTCGCACATCGTACTTCGACAGTTATACCATGAACATTCCACACTTATGCTTTAAAAATTGCGACTTGTGATTTGTGATCGGGTCCCACTGACATCGCACATCACACTTTAGATATTATAGCATAATCCTTTCAAACTTATCCTCCAGGACTTGTGATTTTACGATAAGCGATCAGGACCCATAGACATCGCACATCGCACTTCGGGGAATTTGTAGGATTCATAGATTTTGTTAGGACATGGAGTTTAAGTTGCGATAAGCAGATTGCGAAGAGAGGTAAAGGTTCAATGAGATAACAGTTTGTTGCGACGGTTCGTCATGTAAAACCTGAAGTTGGATTTTGGAGTGGTCCTCAGGTGGTAGGTGGTATTGTGAAGGGGGGGTGCAAAATAACTGTGAGTTGACACGTGGGATGTAACGGTGGGTTTAGGGATAAATGAATGTTGGGGCAGTGTAGGACTTCGGATATAAAGGAAATGTTAGTGTTTATTGTGGTTTATATCATATATGTAACACACACACACACACACATATATATCTAACGGCTTAATGTGGGGGGCGGAGCTGAAATAGAGGTGTCAGGGTTTAATATAAAGTCCCAAAACTCTATATATGTGGGCTTTGGAGGGTTTGATGAGATGGATAGTGCTAGCCAATGCATTTAGGATTATTTTGGAATATATCTAAAATGAGGTGAATACAACCATCCTTTTCCCTCTTTTGTGTGAGAAGTACCTTCCTGAAAATAAATGATAGTCCTGGAACATTATTTTCAATATAAATGATCTGAATAGAAATAATCAGTCACCTTGAGATTCTGTAAATTACAGGACCCTAATAGTGGCTCCATTTCGGGATGGAACTTCTCTAAGTGAAAAGTCAAGAACACCGTAGACTAGTGCCCTGGTCGATTTAGTTGAGCTCAGAATTGCTACAAAACTTTTGTGGGTTAAAATCTCCAAGCTGAAATCAACACTCTCTGAAGTCTAGAACACCCTTGAACTAAAAACTAGAAAGCAATCTGAAACTAAAACTGGAAAAATGCTCAGAGTATTGAGCTTATTTGCACACCTACCTACCCTACCCTACTGAAATCACCGCTGGTCTATGTGATACAATAATGCTAGTCTAGCCAGTCAAGCAACTCCTCTGATATCTTTGTTATTTCATTTATTTTTACCATGTTCAGAGACAAACATGATAATGGTGTTTAATAGAAATTCCCAGCATGATCTTGTTTACATGGCTCTGGGTACACTCGAAAAACAACTGACATGCTGGAAACATGTGTTGGTTTTGTAAAGAACAATTTCTCCATATAGACAGCCACTATATCAGGATACACTTGACTTATTTCTGGGTATTTTGACTCAGCTAATTCAACTTCATACCCTGGTACTATGGATGTGCTCTCCATGTCTTCAAACAACACGAAACATGCTTGCATTTTACATGATGAGTTTTGTGCCACTACTTCTACTGAATAAAAAAATGGGGCAGACTGTCTAATCATATCCATATCATAACAGCTTTTGAGAGCACTACGAATACATGTAGACTACCTTTGGGAAAACAAACCATCCAACGTATCATATATTGGATCATGAGGTGCTTTAGATGGTTGTAGCATTGGTTCTCTTGAGACCTCATAATTTCTCTTGTGAATGTCAACCAAAATGTGATCCAGATTCTCTTTCACAATCTGAAATGAATTATGTAGAAATTTTAATAAAAAATATGTACTACCTAGATTCTCCTTATCTAACAATTATATGCCACTATTAAATATATAATCACTTCTACAAAAAAAATCTTGAGGAAATTTAAAACACGATCGCCACTTGCAAACACATGAAGGAATATCAATCACACATAACATAGATGTTTTTACTGGGAAATCATAAAGCTAAAAAGCCCACTATCATATATTATGTATATATCATGGATCATGAAACAATCTCATACAAAACTCTAATCCAAGAGCTCTCAGTACAATATAAAATCATCTCACACTGTCATACAAAAAAATGGCAAATACATGCGCCAATTTACTGCCTCCTGACAGTCTGTCTCCACTATGCAATCCCTGCTGATCACAACTCTTGAATGAATGAGATCTTGCCTTTCCTTGACTATGCAATCCTCATTGGCATCTCCGATGTGTGTGTGGTTGCATGAGTGCACCCACTAATGTCACAAATGATAGTCAAACTATCCCTTTCACCTATCTATCAACTGGGTCTCCACTAGATTTGACATGCATGTAGTTAACAGTAGTAAATCGTTGATTTCATGTGAGACCACTACTTGTGAATTAATTAAATAATTAATTCACTGATCTCTCACTAGTGTATGTTTAGTTACAATTGAGTTTAAATCACTTAACTAAGTTAAAATACTTTACAACTCACATAACTACACATCCAAATCTGTTATAGCTTCGAATCACTTAGTTACAACTAAGTCCACTTGCATGTCCCACCAACCAACCACTCAACTCAAAATCCACTTAGTTAATTAATTTTCCACTTCAGTTAACTATTTGCAAGTTCTCATTAAGAATAGATTAATGTTTGTTATCCAATTATTATTAAGAGATAATAATAATCAACATGCGTTCTATATTTAGAAATGTGATCTATAAATAGACTTCGCACATGCATCGAAAAATAGAACCTTATCTATAAATAGAATTTTCTCGCCATTCTAAAAATAGACATACACCTAAAAATAGATTGTGGGCCCCACCTAGTGTAGGTGCTTAATTTTCACTAGGATCATCATCTTGTTGAATCTCAACACTCCCTCTGAACAAGAAAGGGATTATCCTTCACCCCGATTCTGTATCTGTGGTATTCAAATTTGCTCATGGTGAGTGCCTTCGTCAGAATATCTGCATCCTGATCTTCCATAGGAATGTATTGAAGAAACATGATCTTTCGCTGCACACAATCCTTGATATGATGATACCAGATATCTATATGCTTAGATCTATCATGAAACACATTATTAATCGAGAGTTGAATGCAACTCTGATTATCACAATGAATCACTGTAGGATCTAAATGAGAACCAAACAAACCAACCAGGATCTTTCTCATTAAAATAGCCTCACATGCAGCTTGACTTGTTACCATGTATTCTGCTTTCACTGAACTGAGTGCCACGGATCTCTGTTTCCTACTGTACCAAGAAACTACTATAGATCTAATACTGAAGACCCCTCCTGATGTGATATTTCTATCTGTTGGGCTACCCACCCAATCTGCATCTATGAAGCCATGTAACTTCATCTCATCCGTATGTTTTTACCATAAGCCATACTCATATGTGCCCCTAAGATATCTAAGGACATGCTTGGCTGCCTTCCAAAAGAGCTTGGTAGGCTTAACAATCGCTTGACTAAGTTGGTTCACCACACAACATATGTCTGGTCTTGTATTTACTAAATAAATTAGCGAACCCACTAAATATCGATAGACAGTAGCATCCACCACCTCTCCAGATGTAGCTTCCTCTTTCCTCTAGTTTCCTAGAAGAAGAGTATCCATGGGTTTACAGCCCTCCATGTGAAACTTACCCAGTATCTCCCTTGCATACTTGCCTTGAGACACAAAAATTTCACCATCTCGTTGCCATATTTCCAATCCAAGGAAATAATGAAGGAGGCCCATATCCTTCATCTCGAACTCCTTTGCAAGGTCCTCCTTGCATGAGTGTATCAGCTGCTCATCACCAGTCAATATTAAATCATCAACATAAAGAACAATGATTACAATACAAGGAAAAGACCATCTAGCGGATGTTTTTGAGGAACCCCTTATAAAAATACCCCATACATCCATTTCTAGAGGAGGTTACTAGAGGAGGTTGGTGAGCAGAGGGTTTTGTGGATGTTTTCTGCTCGGTGCGCTTATCATCCAAAATCGCACCAGTGCTCTCTACAAGAGAAAGCACTAGTGCGCACAAAACATTGGCACACCAGACACCGTGCGCTCTGTACACACCGGCCCGGTGCGTCGCATTACTGTAGAGTTGTTAAGTCCCTATATTAATAGTGTAGTCCCTTATTGTGTTAATGTAGCCCCCCTTATTGTTATTTTTGTACCCTTGTGTTGTGACCAACAACAACCCCCCTTTTATTTAATATTAGTAATAATCCTAAATAAATGAGGACCCTTAGTTTAAAAATCCAAAAAATCAATTAGGATTTGTTTTCCTTTTCAAATAAAACTTTCTATCATAAACCTATAGAAATCCCTTAGAAAGAATATTTAGAAACACTTAAGTTTATGATAGATTATAATAAAAATTGATCTTTAA
Organism: Pinus albicaulis; assembly: GCA_034641835.2. NCBI lineage: Eukaryota > Viridiplantae > Streptophyta > Pinopsida > Pinales > Pinaceae > Pinus > Pinus albicaulis. The sequence continues at coordinate 133,273,401 of CM076580.1, read as the reverse complement.
ACAAGATAGCGCATCCATAACAAAATGGTATATAAAACATGCATACTTGAATCACTTTCTTATGAGAAAAACGAGAAATGATTAATGAATATCTTTTGCGCTCTTATCAATTATCTTTTTTACGTTTTAGCTTTTAATGATTTTGTGATATCGATTTTTAGCTCTTGTTGATTTTGTGCTTTTGTGATTTTGCGCTTTTGCGATATGCGCTTTTGCGCTATTGCGCAATTTCTGCTTTTGCGCTATTTTTATAACTGCAATGACTTCATTTTGCGATATTGCGACATTGCGATATTGCGATATTGTGCAGCAAATCGCAGATTGCAATGTCGCAGATTCATGTAGGCGCGCTATCCCAAGGCAATCTTCCCATATGTCAAATCCGTTATGTGCTTTAATGATTATATTAAATGATTGGATTGATTATTAATGTGAAATGAGATTATGTTTAGACTGAAATTCGTTTCACAATTAAAATATTTTATTTCATCCGCTTTCATATTCAAAACAGTCTCATCACCTTTCTTATATCATTACTCTCATTTATTCGTAAAACGCAGGCACGAAGGAGCGAACGACTATACAAAGCTTCCGCTAAACACTATGGGTAAGAAGGAGAAGAGCTCAAATTCTGGAAACAAAGAAATGGCTTCGCTATATGCAGACATCGCCTGTAACAAGGATGCTGGTATATCCACTTGAGAGGGAATGTATAGTCTGTTAGAAGAAGAAAACCCTGTGGTGATAAAAGTTGCGGCTACAGCTGGATCCAAGGATACATCTGAAGCAACCCTTAAAGACTTGGCTTGCTCATTTCTACATAGAATAGCAGTAAGGCCAAGGATTCTCCCATACACAGACATGGTGAGATGGGTGTTGGATAGCACCGACATTTCAGACAGGAAATTCAAAACTCCATCTGAAGAGCTAATCGGGTCATTCACCATAGAAGATTTGAGATTAATGTATAAGTTGCTAGAACCACAGGCAACTTACAACAAAAAATTCATGGAAGATTTTTCCAAAGAACATGCGAATTTGGCAGAATGCACAAAGGAGTGGACCAAAAGAAGTGAACCATTGAAGAAAAACAAACAAGGTATGTACAGTACAGGTTCACTTACCTCTCCTTATTGTTTTACTCCTGCCATGTTATGCAGGCTTTTTGGTAAGCTTGACATAAATATGATCTTACCCGAATGCCTTCCTTTGTTGAATGCCGCCGTTAATTCTACAATTTTAGACAGGGCCAAAATCCTATCTGATACTTTGACCACTGCTATTTTTCAATACCGGTCTAAACGAAATGTTTCCCAGCGGGTTTATCTGCCTTTTTATTTATCTGCTTATGTCATGGACGCCATCTGTTATATCTCTAAATTCCCTGTGATGGGCTGGAAATGGACTATCCATGATCCTTTGCCCATTCATGTGTACCATAAATAATTGTGGGAGTCTAAGTTTGTGCCCCATTTTAACCAAATTTGTCATGGAATAATGCTGCCATTGCACAGAACATTGTATAATAAGGATGCCCCGAGGTTATCCTCGGAAACATAGGTTGATATTCTCCCCGTCGCAAGATGGTTTGGAGAAGAATTGTTCACTTACATTAGGGTTTTTGGAAGTTATGCTTCTCCCCATGTGTTACCCCTATATGTTCCAGATAGACTTGTAGCTCGGGAGATTGCTTATCAGACCTAGGGCCAGGGAGGTATAACAAAAGATTTAAAAGAGAAGAAAAAGGGCATTTGGCCACAATTTCCCGTAAAATGTGGAACATTTTCACTGTTTGATATTGGTCATGCATTTCAAGAGATAGGCAATGTTACATGCCTACAGCTGTTCAAATTCTCAAGAAGGTTATTCGACCCAAATGATATTATTGAGAATTTTACCAATGCAATCAAAGTAAGGGAATTTTCCGGAGAACAGGATCCTTTTGATGACATATTCCAAGCAAGAAATTCATTCAAAGAAATTTTGAATTTGGCTCAAGCACAGCTATCTCCAGAGGAATTACAGGAATTCAAACTTTACAGAGAAATGAGACTAATTCCTATTCCTCTGGATAATCTACGCTTAGAGCCCGCAAGGGAGCAAACTCCTAGTGTTAGTCTTAACGGCAGTTCAAGTACAGGTAAATCTAAATAAAAATCTGACAGAGATTCTGAACACTCCAATAAGTCTAAAGAAAAGGAAGATAAAATGGAAGAATCCATTAAAGATTCTGCACAATCAAAAGAACTTGCTCAACAGCAAATTTCTACTTCTCAACAAACAATTCCTCCTCCAACCAATGTACAGCAACTGCCAGTCACCATTGAGTTAGACAAAGAATGGGAAACCTTTAATCAATTGATTAATGTAGAAGGACAGAATGTACAGACCCCTGTCCAAACAACCAAAGTTTTGAATACAGGAACAAGCAGCACAGTCGCAGTAACAGAGCATATACCAGTCACACCATCCTCTGAAATTGTACTTAATGTAGAGGAAATTCCTCCTCTGGATGTATTCTACAGCCCAAAATACAAAGCAGTAGTGAAGAGACATAAAAAAGGAGAAAAATAGAAAGTGCAATTACTACTGAAGCAGAACAAGTAGATGTTTTATGGAAAGATCCTGCCACAAAACCTACTCGTAATCTCACTAAGTTAACTCAGATAACAGGAGCTTATGCTTCTGCAACAATTGATAAAGCAGTTGAGATACAACTTTTGTTGGATGAAAAAGAAGAACATGTAAAAGCTCTGCAACAGCAATTGCAACAGGTACAGGCCAATAAGGAAGCACAATTGAAACTTGAAGAGTTACAACAACAACTTCAAGAAATGCAAACAGAACATCAAAAAAGCCTGGTTGATAAAGACAAACAAATATAGATTATCCAAGATCAGCATAAGGATGATCCTAAGCTTCCAGAATTCATTTCAGAAACCATCTCTCTGAACAATCAACTACTGCAACAAGAGGAAGTTTTCTGCCAAAAAATCTTGCAATGGAATTCTTTGTGCCAAGAGAGTGATAAAATCACAAATCATGTCGTAGATTTATGAAATGATTATGATTTGATTAATGAAAAGATCAATGATTATCTGGCATGGAAAAAGACAGAAGAAGGCAGAAAAGCTGGTGCACCCATGGTTAATGAAAACCATAAAGAAATATTGTTCAATAACTGGGATGCACAAATCAGAAGGGCAGAAAAGGCAGCAGAGGAGGCGGCTACAGCGGCAAACACTCTCACTGATTGTGTAAATGATAATTTACACAAAGCTAACTTGATTCCAGAAACTGTTCCAGGATATCTCCCACAGGCAAATCAACTGCAAACAGAATGGAGGCAAAAGGCAGAAGAAAGAGAAAAATCCATCCAAGGGCTGACAAGATTGAATTGGGACTCATACTGGATGTACTTGGTGAAGCCACACAGTCAGTACAGTGCACTCAATTGTATCATCAATGCTACAGAGAAGATTTCTCCTACGCTTGCCGACTTTGTCTTCTCAGGACAGTTGAATTCTGAGGTCGGTCAACCGCATCTTCTCAAAACTATGCTAGATGCCTGCAAGATCAAAGATAAAGTTCATAGATAGATAGATTTAGTTTTAATTTCACTATATTTTAGCCTAGGAGAAGGACGGTCATTAAACCGAATCCTTAATTTTTGTAATAAACTATTTTTAGATTTAGCTAAGTAGTATTTAAACCCCTCTCATGCATTTAGAGAGGGGTCCTGGATCTTAATATTTTTGGACTTGGAGATTGCATTTCTGTACTCCATTGTCTTATATATTTTTTGAAAAGGATCACATCTGGTTATTTTCATGCGAAATTATCTTTGAAGTGTTGCATTTCTGTACCTTTGGAATTTGATTTTGCATCATAGTTACTGGATAGAGTATCAGATTGCATCTAAAATTAATCAAGATGAACAAGGTATTTCTATCTGTTTACTGTTAATTTCTTTTGTCTTATGATATTCATTTTAAGATTGCTATCATTTATATGTATATTTGTTTTCACAACGCTTCCTTTTATATATCATTTATGAGTATAATTGAAACGTTATTTTTCATAATTACATGTAGATGGTAGACAATGATGAATGCAATATGCTAGTATAACTTTGTTTAATTTCTTAAACAGAGTTATATTTATTTGTTTCTGCACATTTCAATTTAATTAATAATACATTTTCATGGTTATTGTTGAATTGAAACAATCTTAAGTTGTATTCACATATAATTACTCGGGTTAGTGTTAGAATTTCTTTATCAGTATTTAGTTTAAATTAGATAGTTTTATTTTAGTTAATTTAGTCCCATTTCTACCCATCCAATCCAATCCACTTAGTTACAAGGAAACTGGTCCTTTAAATCCAGTCAGAGCCACCATACCAAACGGAAAAGGAGCTGTCTTAAGGTCCCGACCGGGTGGTTTTCCCCGATGTTTGAAGCAGAGATTTTCTAGGCTTCAACATTTCTGGCGCTAGAAGGAGGGCCTGAGCTATGAATGGCAAGTAAATCTTTATCCAAAAGCCATTCTGAGAGCAAAACACCCTCATTAACTTCTTCAATTTCTTCTGAAATTCAAAATCCTAGAGAAGAAATTGCAGAAAATATTCAGACACCCACTGCCAAAATCTCAAAACATTCAGACAAACAACATCCTGAGTCTCCTCAAGTTCAAGATTTAATTCATAAATTGAAAGGATTCTCATTATCTCTTGAAGAGTCTGAAATATCTGAAGGTAGTGTAAGCTCAAAAATTATTTCTTCAAAACCTCTTACTAGGTTGCAATGTGAAAAACTTGGTATTCCTCCAAAAGAATTTCCTTTACCTAGTAAGGGAAAAACAAAAAGAATTCAATCGGAAACAGAAAGTGATACAAGTTCATCATCTCATATTCAATCACCTGTTTCCAAAACCACAACTCAACATAGTACAGTTGTTTCATCATCATCTCTTCAATCATCATTTCTTCAAACATCATTAATCTCAACATCATCTATTCCAACAACTTCTATTCAAACACCACCAGTTTCTACTATCCCTCTAATAGTTGTTCCAATAATGGCACAGAGACCATGGTCTACTCCAGGAGCAGTCAACATGGCTGCACCTTTACATGATTTACCAGACAATCCTGGAAAATGGCTTCCGAAATTTAGTCCAGATCTTAACATTCAAGCTGAAGAACATATAAATAACTTTATGCTGGCTATCAATTTGAATGGAGTCATATACGAAGATGTTGTAGTTAGACTATTCCCTTATACTCTTCAAGGAACAACGGGATCATGGTATTTCTCATTACCTTCGGGATCTATAACAAGTTGGGACATTTTTGCAGATCATTTTTTGACCAAATTTGGAGATGACCGATCAATTGCAACTTTACTCAATGATCTCTCAAATTTGAAAATAGAACCCAAGGAACCCATTAAAGAATTCAACGCTAGATTCAACAAACTCTTGAATAAAATCCACGTAGATTCACAACCCAGTGAACAGGTCAGAATTGAATGGTACATAACTGCCTTACCCTCAAACATAGCAATTTTCGTGGACAGAGCTGCAAAGCCTACATTAGCTGAGAATATGAAAGAAGCTATTGCTATGGAAAAACGAATTACTTCTCTGGAAAAGAAAAATGCTATCGAGGAAAGGAAATCAAAGAAGGTCAGCTTCAAAAACGATTCAAAGAAAAAGGCCAAAGATCCATATGACATGGAAGGTTTACAAAAATTTCTTAAAACTTTTTCAAATGAAATGGTTGAAATCAAAAAACAAGTAGCTGAAACTTCTACCAAGAAAACATTCCGAAATTTCAGAAGGAACCAAGTTGAATCTAAACCTCCTAATGCAATCTCTAATGCAGAATCAGAGGAGGAAGAAGAAGAAGATGACACATCTATAGTATCAGATCAAGAAGACGAAAATGAAGAAATAGCTGAATTGAATGGAATGTGGGATTTTATTCTCCCTAATTCTGATAGTGAAGAAGCTATGCCTGTAAGTACTAGGAGTAAATCTACAGCAGGACCAGTACAAACAGTTCCAAAAAAGAGAATTACAACTCCAAGTACCAAAGACAAACCTACTGTGAAGAAAACTTCTTCATTACCTACTCAAAATCAGCCATCCTCTTCTAATCTGCCTACATCAACAACAAAGACTTTAGTAGTGTCAGACCCTATGGAATATAACATTGTTGAGGAAATGAAAAAGATCAAAGCTAACATTTCCTTACATGAACTCAGCAAACTGAAACACTAGCAAAAGTTGCTATTAAAAGAATTAAATGCTACACCAATTGCTCCTTTACCAAGCGGTGTAGTTGCAAAAGCAGCAAGAGGAACTGGTAAACCACCAGATAAGGTAGATGCTACTGATATGGTACTCATTGGGGAAAAGTCAAATTCTCAAACTCCTCCTTTTCTTTTGACTTATGAGATGTACAATAAAAATCTGCACAATTGTTTGATTGATTCTGGAGCTTCCTCCAATATAATGCCTACTTCTGTCTGTGCTAAATTGAATATCAAACCACAAAAATCAGCAGTACATATTGTTCAATTAGATCGATCCAAAGTTCAAGTTGTAGGAGAAATCAATGCAGTAACTATCAGATTAGCTTCTGATCCTAGAATTGTCCAAAGAATTGATATTTTGATTGCTGATATTCCTGAATTCTATGGATTAATTTTAAGTAGGGACTGGTCTGCGAAACTCAATGGTTATATCTCGATTGATTATTCACATATGCAAATCAAAATGGAAAGAGAAAAACATATGATGCACACTGTCACTAAATTCAAACCACCTAATGAGCCTGTGGCATTCAACAACAATATTCTTGGAGGTTATTCTGCTGAATCATTCCTTGGAAATTTCAAAGCTCCTCAATCACCCTTTTCTGTAAATACTTTTGTTTCTTAGATAGAAAATTTTTCACAATCTGATCCTTCCAGAATTGTAAATATTTCTGATGTAATTGTAGATAAGTCAATAGATAAGTCTTTATTTTGGTCATTGTATTTTGATGGATCAAAATCTAGTGATGGAGCTGGAGCTGGATGCATCTTAATTGATCCTGATGGAGAAAAAACTATGCTATCATGTAGGTTAGAATTTGAGTGTACTAATAATACTGCAAAATATGAAGCCTTGGTTCAAGGACTTTATAAAGCTATAGGGTTAGATGTTAAATACTTGAAAGTCTTTGGTGATTTCGAAATTGTCATTAAACAAGTTAGGAATACTATTCATTGCCTTTCAGGACATCTTAAACACTATCAAACCCTAGTACAAGACCTCACCACTCATTTTTTAGAATTCAATATTTCTCCTATTCCTAGGAATCAGAATACATCAGTTGACTTGTTAGCTAATGTTGCATCTAAACTCCTACCTACTGAAGATTGCAGTCCTGATATGTTTCCTGTAGAATTAATTTTTCGTCCATCTGTCCCAGTTAATGTTACAAATTGGAGAGTATTCTATCATGATCAAGATATTATAAATTTCATGACTTCAGAGAAATCATATGATGAGCAAATTATTGACGAAGATAATCATGATTTACAAATTGCTTCAAAAGGTAACGAAAACCCCATTCCAAAATCTGTTGTTAAATTAGAGGATTTATATGACATTAGAGACAGATTCAAGAAAGTTGTTAATACCAAACTTCAAAGTTCCACTTTGAAGTTTGAATTAGTAAATCTTGGTTCTGATTCTAAACCTCAAAACGTTAACTTAGGACTCAATTTAACACCAGAGGAAAGGAATGCTTTCATTAAACTGTTGAACAAATATAAAAATGTTTTTGCTTGGAATTACGATGATTTAAGAACGTATGATACTTCGATTATTCAACATTCAATTCCAATGCTTCCTGATATTAAACCTGTTCAACAGAAGTTGAGAAAAATCCATCCAAATCTCGAATGTCAAATCAAATCAGAACTTAATAAGCTTTTACAAGCCAAAATCATTTTTCCTGTCAGGCACTCCAATTGGGTTTCCAATATGGTTCCTGTAAGGAAAAGGAATGGTGATATAAGAATTTGTATTGATTTTAGGAATTTAAACAAGGCATGTTTAAAAGACAATTTCCCATTGCCAACTATGGAACAGATACTTCAAAAGGTAGCTGGTTCTAAACTTATGTCTTTTCTTGATGGATTTTCGGGCTATAATCAAGTTTTAGTTCATCTAGATGACAGATTAAAAACAACTTTCAGAACAAAATGGGGAACTTATGCTTATCAGAAAATGCCTTTTGGTCTAATAAATGCAGGAGCAACTTTTCAAAGAGCCATGGACATAGCATTTAAAGGTCTGATCAATAAATCAGTTGTTGTTTATCTTGATGACATAACCGTATTTTCAAAGAAAAGAGCCAATCATCTACATGATTTAAAACAAATATTTGAAAGATGTAGAAGGTTTGGTATTTCCTTAAATCCAAAGAAATATTTCTTTGCTTTAGATGAAGGAAAAATTTTAGGATTTGTTGTGTCAAAAGATGGTATATATATTGATCCAGATAGAGTGAAAGAAATTTCTGATATTTCTTTACCTCATAACAAAAAATCCATGGAATCATTTCTTGGACAGATCAATTTTGTTAAAAGATTTATTCCTGATTTTTCTTTTATTGTTTTACCTATGCAAAATATGATCAAGAAGAATTCAATATTCAAATGGACGCATAAAGAAAAAGAAGCTTTTGAGGCAATCAAACAAGCTATCATTAATGCACCAGCGTTGAATACTCCGAATTTTTCTAAAGATTTTACTTTGTATATTCTGGCCACTGAAACATCCTATGCAGCCGTTTTAACACAACTCAATGATCAAGAAATCGAAGCACCAATTTCTTTCTTTAGCTCAAATCTGCAAGGAGCTGAGCTTAATTATTCCAATGTTCAAAAACAAGCCGTTGCTGTGTTTAAATCAATTAAACATTTCAGACCTTTTCTCTTGAAAACACATACAAAAATTATTGTCCCATTCTCTGCAGTGAGGCAATTATTAATTCAAAAAGAAGTAGGAGAAAAGAGAGCTAACTGGGTAACAGCCTTGCAAGAATATGATATTGATATTAAACTAGCTAAGATTGTTAGAGGACAAGGTTTTTGCAGATTATTGGCAGGAGCTCATAACATACCAGAAGATCAAGATTCAAATCAAGATATTCAAGTAAGTCAAATAAATGTTACAAATACCGGATCTCAGTATGATGATCTTATCTATTACTTGAAAAATGGGTATGCTCCTTCTAATCTCAGCTATAAGAGTAAACGCGCTTTAAGGTTAAAGGATATTAAATACGAGATCATTGATAATGTGTTATTTAGAAAAAATTATGATTCAATTTTATTAAGATGTCTTGAAAAGACTTCAGCTGAAAAGGTTTTGCAGGAACTACATGATGGACCAGCAGGAGGTCATTTTGGAGGTGATACCACAGCTCACAAAATAATTCGTGCTGGTTATTATTGGCCTACCCTGTTTAAAGATACGCATGATTATGTAAGGAAGTGCAGAATTTGTCAAACTGCAAGTGGAAGACAAAGGAAGCCAGCTTTTCCTTTGCAACTAGTAACTATCGAGCAACCATTTGAACAATGGGGGATTGACATTATTGGTGAGATAGTACCTCATTCTTCCAAACAGCACAAATACATCCTTACTGCAACTGATTACTTTACAAAATGGGTAGAGGCAATCCCGTTGAAGGTAGCTAATTCTGATGCAATTATTGATTTCATAGATCAATTCATCATAACCAGGTTTGGTGTACCTCAAGCTCTTGTTTTTGATAATGCATCTTACTTCTCTGGGAATAGTTTAATTGAATTTGCAATCAAAATAGGTTTTAAATTAAAATATTCAGCAAATTATTATCCACAAGGTAATGGTTTGGCTGAATCCACTAATAAAAACCTTATCAAAATCATTAAAAGGACCATTGATCAAAATCAAAAGAATTGGCACAAATCTTTAATTTTTGCATTATGGGCTGATCGTATCACTGAAAAAGCTTCAATAGGGACTTCACCTTTCAATCTGGTTTATGGAAAAGAAGCTGTGATACCATCAAATTTAACTCTTCCATCATTAGCCCTAGTGCAATTTATTGAAGAAAATCCCTCTTCATCCATTCAATTGAGATATGATCAAATCCTTAAACTAGAAGAAGATAGGAATAAAGCAAAAATTACTCATGAAAAACATCAACAGCTTGTAAAATCTTCTTTTGATGCAAGTTCTACCGGCTCAAAATTTTTGTCAATTGGTGATCTCGTTTTGAAATGGGATAAAGCACACGAAGAAAAAGGTAAACATACCAAATTTCAGAAAATGTGGCTTGGACCATTTCAGATCGTTGAGAAGATAAGCTCAAATACATTCATACTCCAAGATCTAACAGGTAAGAGAGAGTCTCTTCCTGTAAATGGGCTTATCTTGAAGAAATTCTTTTCATAAGGAGGTAATCCCTTCTTAAACTGTACATATTTCTTTTTGCAAAGCTTTTTAATTGTTTTTGTTTTTGCAAATAAAAGTTGTTTATGAGTCTCTGATTGACTATTTACTATTTAAGAAAATTTCTTAGGAAAAATATTATGAATATTTATTTTGTGTAAATAAGAATTTTTAAAAGTGATGACCACAATTTTTGAATAGTTTAAAATAAGATGTCAAAACTTTGAAAGATTATTTCAATCATTTACATGATCTTTTGAAAACTTGAGAAAAATGTAAATCATTATAAGTTTATTAAGCAAAGAAAGGTTATCTATCAAAGTAAAGATTTTTTTCAATGTTTTGGAACTCAAAAAAACTCTGATAATTGTCATCCATTGATTCTTAAGGATAAAACTATTTCACCCCATCCATTTATGTTGTGGTTTTTTAGAATGTAATTCTAAGAAATTATACGAAAATTTTAAGAGATAAGAGGTCTCATTGCGAGCCGACTTACCATGTTCATAAGGAGTAATAAAACTGACATTACCAATACTGCATACCAAAACAGGGTAATGGCTTATAAATATAAGACAGGGGGTCTCATCACGAGCTAGCTTGTTCAGTTTAATTATAACTAGTGAATGGCATTGTTATCAACTGGCCACTAAACCAGAACAATGACTCTTAAAATAAAAAAATAAAAGATAATAGATAATAGATCTTATGAATTTATCTTTTAAAAAGTCATAATTTTAGTTGGATGGGACAATGAATAGTTAATGGTTTAAAGGTAACCCTGTTGAGACTATGAACGTTTGCTGGCAGCAGAGGCAATACCTATGGCAATAGAGTATATTATAAAACCAAAACTTGGAGAAATCCACTTACTTCATTATTAATACCAATCAAAGCTTGAGATAACCCAAAATGTTTTTATTTTCTTAAGAAATTAGAAAGAAATTATGAAATGATTTTTATTTCCTTTTCATTGTTACATTTTATTTGAATTATCATAAGATAGTTTTCATTATCTTTAAAAAACTTTACTTACTAAAGATAGAATGTTCATTTTATTTTTTCAGAGATAATTGTTTCTTTCAGTGAATCGCCAATTGTTGTGACCAGCAACAACCCCCCTTTTATTTAATATTAGTAATAATCCTAAATAAATGAGGACCCTTAGTTTAAAAATCCAAAAAATCAATTAGGATTTGTTTGCCTTTTCAAATAAAACTTTCTATCATAAACCTATAGAAATCCCTTAGAAAGAATATTTAGAAACACTTAAGTTTATGATAGATTATAATAAAAATTGATCTTTAAACAAGATAGCGCATCCATAACAAAATGGTATATATAAAACGCATGCATCGCAGATCGCATAGAGAAGAAAACAGAAATGATTAATGAATATCTTTTGCGCTCTTGTCAATTATGCGCTTTTGCGATTTTGCGCTTTTGTGATTTTGCGATATGCGATTTTGCGATATGCGCTTTTGCGCTATTGCACAATTTCCGCTCTTGCGCTATTGCGCAATTTCCACTTTTGCGTTATTTTTATGACTGCGATGACTTCATTTTGCGATATTGCGATATTGCGACATTGCGATATTGCGTAAGCAAATCGCAGATTGCAATGTCGCAGATTCATATAGGCGCACTATCCCAAGGCAATCTTCCCATATGTGAAATCCGTTATGTGCTTTAATGATTATATTAAATGATTGGATTGATTATTAATGTGAAATGAGATTATTTTTAGACTGAAAGTCATTTCACAATTAAAATATTTTATTTCATCCGCTTTCACATTCAAAACAGTCTCATCACCTTTCTTATATCATTACTCTCATTTATTCGTAAAACGCAGGCACGAAGGAGCGAACGACTATACAAAGCTTCCGCTAAACACTATGGGTAAGAAGGAGAAGAGCTCAAATTCTGGAAACAAAGAAATGGCTTCGCTATATGCAGACACCGCCTGTAACAAGGATGCTGGTATATCCACTTGAGAGGGAATGTATAATCTGTTAGAAGAAGAAAACCCTGTGGTGATAAAAGTTGCGGCTATAGCTGGATCCAAGGATACGTCTGAAGCAACCCTTAAAGACTTGGCTTGCTCATTTCTACATAGAATAGCAGCAAGGCCAATGATTCTCCCATACATAGACATGGTGAGATGGGTGCTGGATAGCACTGACATTTCAGACAGGCAATTCAAAACTCCATCTGAAGAGCTAATCGGGTCATTCACCATAGAAGATTTGAGATTAATGTATAAGTTGCCAGAACCACAGGCGACTTACAACAAAAAATTCATGGAAGATTTTGCTAAAGAACATGCGAATTTGGCAGAATGCACAAAGGAGTGGACCAAAAGAAGTGAATCATTGAAGAAAAACAAACAAGGTATGTACAGCACAGGTTCACTTACCTCTCCTTATTGTTTTACTACTGCCATGTTATGCAGGCTTTTTGGTAAGCCTGACATAAATATGATCTTACTCGAATGGCTTCCTTTGTTGAATGCGGCCGTTAATTCTACAATTGTAGACTGGGCCAAAATCCTATCTGATACTTTGACCACTGCTATTTTTCAATACCGGTCTAAACGAAATGTTTCCCAATGGGTTTATCCGCCTTTTTATTTATCTGCTTATGTCATGGACGCCATCTGTTATATCTCTAAATTCCCTGTGATGGGCTGGAAATGGACTATCCATGATCCTTTGCCCATTCATGTGTACCATAAAGAACTGTGGGAGTCTAAGTTTGTGCCCCATTTTTACCAAATTTGTCATGGAATAATGCTGCCGTTGCACAGAACATTGTATAATAAGGATGCCCCGAGGTTATCCTCGGAAACATAGGTTGATATTCTCCCCGTCGCAAGATGGTTTGGAGAAGAATTGTTCACTTACATTAGGGTTTTTGGAAGTTATGCTTCTCGCCATGTGTTACCCCTATATGTTCCAGATAGACTTGTAGCTCGGGAGATTGCTTATCAGACCTGTGGCCAGGGAGGTATAACAAAAGATTTAAAAGAGAAGAAAAAAGGCATTTGGCCACAATTTCCCGTAAAATGTGGAACATTTTCACTGTTTGATATTGGTCATGCATTTCAAGAGATAGACAACGTTACATGCCTACATCTGTTCAAATTCTCAAGAAGGTTATTCGACCCAAATGATTTTATTGAGAATTTTACCAATGCAATCAAAGTAAGGGAATTTTCCGGAGAACAGGATCCTTTTGATGACATGTTCCAAGCAAGAAATTCATTCAAAGAAATTTTGAATTTGGCTCAAGCACAGATATCTCCAGAGGAATTCCAGGAATTCAAACTTTACAGAGAAATGAGACTAATTCCTATTCCTCTGGATAATCTACGCTTAGAGCCCGCAAGGGAGCAAAATCCTAGTGTTAGTCTTAACGAAAGTTCAAGTACATGTAAATCAAAATCAAAATCTGACAGATATTCTGAACACTCCAATAAGTCTAAAGAAAAGGAAGATAAAATGGAAGAATCCATTAAAGATTCTGCACAATCAAAAGAACTTGCTCAACAGCAAATTTAAACTTCTCAACAAACAATTCCTCCTCCAACCAATGTATAGCAACAGCCAGTCACCATTGAGTTAGACAAAGAATGGGAAACCTTTAATCAATTGATTAATGTAGAAGGACAGAATGTACAGACCCCTGTCCAAACAGCCAAAGTTTTGAATACAGGAACAAGCAGCACAGTCGCAGTAACAGAGCATATACCAGTCACACCATCCTCTGAAATTGTACTTAATGTAGAGGAAATTCCTCCTCTGGATGTATTCTACAACCCAAAATACAAAGCAACAGTGAAGAGACATAGAAAAAGGAGAAAAATAGAAAGTGCAATTGCTACTGAAGCAGAACAAGTAGATGTTTTATGGAAAGATCCTGCCACAAAACCTACTCGTAATCTCACTAAGTTAACTCAGATAACAGGAGCTTATGCTTCTGCAACAATTGATAAAGAAGTTGAGATACAACTTTTGTTGGATGAAAAAGAAGAACAGGTAAAAGCTCTGCAACAGCAATTGCAACAGGTACAGGCCAATAAGGAAGCACAATTGAAACTTGAAGAGTTACGACAATAACGTCAAGAAATGCAAACAGAACATCAAAAAAGCCTGGCTGATAAAGACAAAAAAATACAGATTATCCAAGATCAGCATAAGGATGATCCTAAGCTTCCATAATTCATTTCAGAAACCATCTCTCTGAACAATCAACTACTGCAACAAGAGGAAGTTTTCTGCCAAAAAATCTTGCAATGGAATTCTTTATGCCAAGAGAGCGATAGAATCACAAATCATGTCGTAGATTTACGAAATTATTATGATTTGATTAATGAAAATATCAATGATTATCTGGCATGGCAAAAGACAGAAGAAGGCAGAAAAGCTGGTGCACCCATCGTTAATGAAAACCATAAAGAAATATTGTTCAATAACTGGGATGCACAAATCAGAAAGGCAGAAAAGGCAGCAGAAGAGGCGGCTACAACGGCAAACATTCTCACTGATTGTGTAAATGACAATTTACACAAAGCTAATTTGATTCCAGAGACTGTTCCAGGATATCTCCCACAGGTAAATCAACTGCAAACAGAATGGAGGCAAAAGGAAAAAGAAAGAGCAAAATCCATCCAAGGGCTGACAAGATTGAATTGGGACTCATACTGGATGTACTTGGTGAAGCCACACAGTCAGCACAGTGCGCTCAATTGTATCATCAATGCTAAAGAGAAGATTGCTCCTACGCTTGCCGACTCTGTCTTCTCAGGACAGTTGAATTCTGAGGTCGGTCAAGCGCATCTTCTCAAAACTATGCTAGATGCTTGCAAGATCAAAGATCAAGTTCATAGATAGATAGATTTAGTTTTAATTTCACTATATTTTAGCCTAGGAGAAGGACGGTCATTAAACCGTATCCTTAATTTTTGTAATAAAGTATTTTTAGATTTAGCTAAGTAGTATTTAAACCCCTCTCATGCATTTAGAAAAGGGGTCCTGGATCTTAATATTTTTGGACTTGGAGATTGCATTTCTGTACTCCATTGTCTTATATATTTTTTGAAAAGGATCACATCTGGTGATTTTCATGCGAAATTATCTTTGAAGTGTTGCATTTCTGTACCTTTGGAATTTGATTTTGCATCATAGTTACTGGATAGAGTATCAAATTGCATCTGAAATTAATCAAGATGAACAAGGTATTTCTATCTGTTTACTGTTAATTTCTTTTGTCTTATGATATTCGTTTTAAGATTGCTATCATTTATATGTATATTTTTTTTCACAACGCTTCCTTTTATATATCATTTCTGAGTATAATTGAAACGTTATTTTTCATAATTACATGTAGATGGTATACAATGATGAATGCAATATGCTAATATAACTCTGTTTAATTTCTTAAACAGAGTTATCTTTATTTTTTTCTGCACATTTCAATTTAATTAATAATACATTTTCATGGTTATTGTTGAATTGAAACAATCTTAAGTTGTATTCACATATAATTACCCGGGTTAGCGTTAGAATTTCTTTATCAGTATTTAGTTTAAATTAGATAGTTTTATTTTAGTTAATTTAGTCCCATTTCTACCCATCCAATCCAATCCACTTAGTTACAAGGAAACTGGTCCTTTAAATCCAGTCGGAGCCACCATACCAAACGGAAAAGGAGCTGTCTTAAGGTCTCGACCGGGTGGTTTTCCCCGATGTTTGAAGCAGAGATTTTCTAGGCTTCAACACCTTGTAAACCCCATATTGTTATTAGTGTGCCCTTACATTATTATTGTTAGGTCAGCTAGGATTACATTGTGGCCTCATGGACTCCTATATATAGAAAGGAGGTTTTGTCATTTGTATCATCTAAGAATTATTAATTAATGTAATGTATTAGAGGTTTCCCCCTCGAAGTGGCTTATTTCTAAGGCATTGATATCCCTTTTCTTCTCTTTTTGGAGCTGGTTTCACAACATTTTGTATCAGAACTTTGGATTCTAGGGTTTCGCGTCACCAAATAGGTCATCGTGGAATTTTCCCTATAACGTTTTTTCTAGGAAGGTTCAGAAGCTGAAATTTTTAGATCCAGAAGCCAAAATATGGAGGAACATCATCGCAAAATTGCATAGCTTGGTTCGTAATATTTGCGGAGATATGATCTGTGGAAGTTAGGTCTTTTTTAGGCTCCTTGATTTCATCTCAAAGAGGTGATTGTGGGAAAATCTTCATAACTCTCTCTCTAAGCATCGGATTGGAATTCTGTAAAACATGGCTCGAAGTACATGGATGTTAGTTTCCTTTCTATCAATTTCAGAGCCAAAGGAGCAAACAATGACACATGGCAAGTCATACAAGTTCATCCTACTAAACCAGTCCATTATTAAGTCATTGTGGGATATTGGACATAACTTTTCCTTGAAGAATCCAAATCAAGTCAGACCTATGGCATTCAAAAGAAGATTTAGAAGGCTACTTCAGGGCCAAATTTTAGCTATTGAAGATCCGAAATCATAGAGATAATTTAGTTTCAATATTGAGCTCCTCAAAAGCAAGAAAAAGGTGTGTATTATTTTCGAATTACATAAGTTTCATTTGAAAAAAATTAGTTTGAATTTATTCCAAGGGCATATTTTAGAATTTTTACAAATATTGAGTTCTATAATTCCTCCAAAGAATAATTCCATACCCATTAAGCCCTCAAAAATTTATACTATGATGCATGAAGAGGAAGAATTGCAGTATGAGATATCAAAATTACGGTACCAAGTGAAACAAATTTTGATCTTACGAAGAGCAACCAAAGATAACATAGATGGTTTAGAAGAAGAAATGGAGGTTAATTTGGATGGTTTGAAGGATCAAATAATAGCTAATATGTATGATAAATTAGTGGAAGATCACATCGAGCATCAACAACAAGTTCTCCAACTCTCAAATGATAACCTAACTTTGGTGCAGAATCTAATGAAACAACAGGAAGATCAACATCACATCGAAAGAAGTTTCAAAGCAGTCACAAAAACAAGAACTTGACAAGTACGATAAATTTCAGAGTATCTCAGCAAGTGGAAGAACTTTCCTGAAGAAGATTCCATATGGGAGGATGAGAATTTTATACATAAGCATCAAGAAATTATGAAGCATTGAGGACAACACTTGTTTGAAGGAGAGGGGCATGTTAACTCCCTATATTAATAGTGTAGTCCCTTATTATGTTAGTATAACCCCCCTTATTGTTATTTTTGTACCCGTGTAAACCCCATATTGTTACTATTGTTCCCTTACATTATTATTGTTAGGTCAGCTAGGATTACATTGTAGCCCCACTAGGATTACATTGTGGCCCCATGGACTCCTATATATAGAAATGAGGTTTTGTCATTTGTATCATCCATTAATTGTTCATTCATGTAATGTATTGGAGGTTTCCCCCTCAAAGTGACTTATTTATAAGGCGTTCATATCTCTTTTCTTCTCTTTTTGGAGTTGGTTTCATAACAAGAGCACCGATGCTTCACAAATCTTTCACGTTGGTGCATCATAAAACACCACGCCAAAATAGAAACCGCCTGGTGCGGTATTAA
Source organism: Pinus albicaulis (assembly GCA_034641835.2). Lineage (NCBI taxonomy): Eukaryota > Viridiplantae > Streptophyta > Pinopsida > Pinales > Pinaceae > Pinus > Pinus albicaulis. The sequence continues at coordinate 133,255,277 of CM076580.1, read as the reverse complement.
TAAATTGCACCAATGCATCATAAAACACCACGCCAAAATAGAAACTAACCGGTGCGTTCGTAAGAAACAACACCGGTGCACCTATAAACCACGCGCACTGGAAAAGGGTTAAATAAAAAAAATCTACGGCCAAAAAACTGCATTTTTCACTTTTTTCAGTGCTCCAGAGCTCTCAATCACCAGTGCGCTCTACAAGAGAAAGCATCGGTGCACACAAAACATTGGCACACTGGACATCGTGCTCTACGTACACACCCGCCCGATGTGTCCCATTACTGTAGAGCACTGGTGCTTCACAACTCTTTCATGCCAATGCATCATAAAACACAGTGCCAAAACAGAAACTGCTCAATACGGTGTTAAGAAACTGCACTAGTGCATCATAAAACACCGTGCCAAAATAGAAAATGACTGGTGCATTCGTAAGAAACATCACCGATGCGCCTGTAAAACCCAAGCACTGGAACAGGGTTAAATAAAAAACAATACGTCCAAAAACCCGCATTTTTCACTTTGCTCAGTGCTCCAGAGCTCTCAATCACCGGTGTGCTCTACAAGAGAAAGCAATGGTCGCACAAAGCATTGGCATACCAGACATCGTGCGCTCTGTACACACCCACCCGGTGCGTCTTATTATTATAAAACACCGGTGCTTTACAACTATTCTGCCCCGGTGCATCATAAAACACCACGCCAAAATAGAAATCGCCTGGTGCGGTGTTCAGAAACTGCATTGGTGCATCATAAAACACTACGCCAAAACTGAAACCACTTGGTGTGGTCTTAAGCAACCGCACTAGTGTGCCTATAAAACCCCGCGCACTGGAAGAAGTTTAAATAAATAAAAAAATTACGACCAAAAAACCACATTTTTCACTTTTCTCAGTGCTCCATACTCTCAAGCACCGGTGCAATTTATCCTTATCTGAGCTGCCTAGACATCGGTGCTCCCATTGCACCCATTGCATGCACTGCTGTTGTGCATTTCCCACCAATATCTATCTTGCATTTTGCAAAACAGTGGGCAAATTTTCTTTTGCGAATTCTACAGACAATATGCCTCCTCGATGTCGAAATGTACAGGTATTTTTCCGTAATTAAGTTTTTTAGCAAATTATAATTTCAAATAACCTTAAAATTAACCATTTAACAGAAACCTTTTTTTGTCGTGCGGTGCACACGAGCCATTTGGCTCACACCAGTAAGCAGTGCTGCCTGTAAAATTTACAGTTTGCACCACAACCAGTTCTAACAGGGTTAAATAAAAAAAATTACGGCCAAAAAACTCTCTTCTGACACCATATATAGTCAATGGTGCTTTAAAAAGTTTCAGGTGCACCGCATCTGGTGCGTTGTATGCCATCTGGGGCACTGCCTCCGGTGCGCTACACACAAACGCAGCATCAAAACCGGTGCATGACTGTTTTTGTGGCAAACCAACTGGTCTGCTTTTTTTTCAAAAAAAAAATTAGATATGTATATTCCTAAATACATGTCTGATTTAATAAAGAAAAAAGTATTTAATATGTCAATGATCCATAGAGAAGAGGAGGAACAACAACAACAACAGGCGGAGTAGTATGACGTGGTTTGCATGTGGGAGGCACGAGAGAGGGAGAGAGATGCGTACCCTCACCCTATTACAGTAGATACCCAGGGGCTGTTAAGGCAGGTAGGCCTCCTCAATTTCTATGAGGAGGCTACTTCCCTAAAGGCCCATAGTGTGCTTTTGAGACATCTTATTCGTAGGTGGAATGCCCACCAACAGGGTTTCCAGGTTGTTCCTGACCAATGGTACACACCCACTGAGGAGGATATATATTTCATTACAGGGCTATCGAGGAGAGGGGTGGATTTTCCCTCATTTCTAGAGGTTCCAACTAGTTTTGTAGCAGGGAGTAAGTTAGTTTACTCCCTGAGATACATTGGAGCATCAATACTGTTTCCTGCAGAGTTTCAGGTCACTGGAAATCAATTACGTATTGGTGCATTTGGTAGTGAGGATGTGCAGTGCCTCTCACTTCTCATTTCGACCATTTCACACAACACCAGTGAAGGGAAATGCATTAGTTGCTCGCTTCTATATTATGTCGATTCTTTAGTACTGGAGCCATGACTTGTTAGGTGATCTGCCATTTTTTTACGGCAGTTTTGTACAGCCTTAGATAGATGTGCACCGGTTTGTTGAGATTTATTTTTACCTGAAAAGTTGACAATTTATTTATAAATATATTAATGAATGATATAGTACAGGTTTCAGATTGATATAGAAATTACTGACAAGAGATAAAGTAACAAAAATACTGATAACACATCAAGAAAAGCAAAAAAGGCAAGTTCTTTGTAAATTCTTTATAAAAAATATTATCTTTGAACTATATGTAAGTTTAACTAATATGTATTGTTTACTATGTATCATGAAGATCCACAAAATGACAAAGCTCGATAAGATTATTTCTGATCTAGGACCATAACAGCGTAAAAGCTTGATGGAAAAATTGTAAAAGGATGAATTAGGTGAATGAAAAAATATTATCGATCCAATATGAGTTTCTTTTCTTAATTATCATTAGTAATATACTTAAACTTATTAGATAACATGTGTCAAAAAGTCAATTAATTCACATCTTTTTAATGTTCTACAGGGACCAAAAACTCAGAAAATGAATGTTGTTCTAAGAATAGAAAAAAATTGAGCATGCAAATGAAAATGAATTGCTCCTTAGCTCATCTGGAGTGGTACTCGAGGTTAACGAAAGGAGGAAAAACTTTTACAAAAGTTTGAGGGATCTAGTGGAATGAATGTGTAGATGATCTTTCCACTTACAATATAAAAATCAATCCAATGATTCTAAGAACAAAATTTTATCTAAAATACAGAAGAGTTTCCAGAGAATTTGTCAATGAGACATGTCAGACTTTTAATAGAAAAAATGTACAACAACAAAAAAGAAGGAATGAAAAAGTAATATTTCTTTAAATATTTTTCTAGAATTATTTATAAATATCACTTTTGTTATATTTGCTTTTCATATATCAATATAAAAATTAAATATTTTATTGTCATGTTACATTTTCAGGAAGGTTATGAAAATCTCAAAAGATGAACGAGCTGATAACAGAAATATTCCATTAGGAATGTCCAAAAAGGTGTACAAGGAGATGGTCAAATAAATGGAAAAAATTGCATCGCAGGAGCAGCCATCTCAACAACAACGTGCTTCAAATGTAATATGTAATCATTGAATTTTTCAATCATTAGGTACAATTAATAAATAATTTAGCATTAAATATTAATTTTCAAGAATTTTATTGCAAAAAAAAAAAAGGAAAATGGAACCCATTCAGTGCATAAAACAAGACGACAAGGAAGAAAAGGTTTGATATCTAAGTTTGTGAGTAATTGATACTTCCTTATCACAACTTAACTAGATTTCATTTTTTTATTTTTTAAGTTGTTTTACAAAAATCATCATTGAATGTCTTCAAACAGTTGCTAACATACAAAGAAGAACATCAGACGAATTGATTTAAATTGGGTTAAATCTAGGTTGTGAGTATAGGTTGGCATATCGGAAATTAATTTTGGAATCTGTAAGCATCTATCGATCTAGTTTTACTTACCTCTGTCTATAAATAATAGAAGAAAAAACCTTTTATATTAAATATATAATTTTTTATGGGGTATAAAACTTGCAGGAAACAAAGTACGGAACTACGCCAACAGATGAAATTTTGAAATATGGCATGGTACATGGTTTTGAAAGGATGTGTGTAGTTTATGAGTCAATTGTTGCTATGGTACATCAATTTTCTTTTTGATTTACATTGATGTATATTATTTAATATTGCAATTTTCATTATTCCCACCAATGTATATACACTCATTTCAGTTTATTTTTATGTTTGTAGATGGAAGGTGAAGAAGAAGAAAAAAATCAACACCATGAACAAAACATTCTTGAAAATAACCCAAGTCATGGAAGTAGCTCTAGTAGTCACAGCAATTCAAGAAAACAATTATGATCACTATGTTTGGATATCAAAGCAAGGCATTGTATGTTTTGAAATATGTATATGAAATCAGACATTGTGTTTAATGTAATGGACATAGTGTCCCAATTGAAATACAAAGGGATACCAATAACTGTACCATTTTGTATGACAAAGACTATCTTATTCATATATATAAATAATAAAATATGTTTTAATGTATTTTATTGCATTCTCCATTGTCGCTATTGTGTTCTCCATTATCATTCTCAAATGCACTAATAAAAAATTAATTCATATGAATATTGTTATAAGATATATATGTGTCGAATTTTGATGAATAATGAATTTTAAAAAGCCACAATAATTATGATATGATATAACAAATTAATCCAAACATCACATTCAAATGCATTAATAAAAATTTAATTAATATGAATATTGTTATAATATGTGTGGACTTTTGATGAATAATGAATTTAAAACAATCACAATAATTGCATTGTCACACGTCGATGTTTCTAAAAAATACAAAATGAAAACTGCTATGTGTTAGTTACTATACACCAGTGCGTTTATATTCTGAAGCGCATCAGTGCGTTTCTACGACCTATGAGCACCACACAAATACCAAAACCAATTAAAAATATCGGTGCATTTGTGTGGTAGGGTGCACCTGTGTGTTTATGTGTCTATACGCAATGGTGATGTTGTACAACCTATGGGCACGACACAAATATCGATACCAATTATAAATATCAGTGTGTTTGTGTGATACCGCGCACCGGGGCATTTATGTGTCTATAAGCATCGATGCATTTGTACGACCTATGGGCACTACATGAATACTGATACCAATTATAAATCTCGGTGCATTTGTGTGATACTACACACCAGTGCATTTCTATAAGTCTACGCACCGGTGCGTTGATACGACCTATGGGCACCGCACAAATCCCAAGACCAATTAGAATGGCCTCGTGCATTGTATCACAAACACTACGCCCGGTGCAGTTTTATACCTTAACATCCCAATGCATTCTCCTTCGACCACCATTAGGGGAATTTTGAGGTCTAAAATGGGCCTCCTAAGGAAATTATAAAATAATAGTGGAAAAAATCAAATAAGATTTAATGACATCATCAAATTTTAGAGGGAAAAATGAAAAAACTACTTTTTCAACTCATATTTTCAACTTATCTCCCAAATTTTTTACTCAAATTTCGAGCGGGAGTACTCATTGGATGCGAAATTTAATTCCTCATCCAAGGAGTACCCATGTTGCATACTTTCGATGGGTCCTACTACACAAAAAATGAGAAATACATAAAAAATGTGATTACAATCACGTTTTTTATGTATTTCTGATTTTTGGTGTAGTAGAGTTCATCGAAAGTATGCAACATGGGTACTCCTTGGATGGGGAATTAAATTTTGCATCCAACGAGTACTCCCAGTCGAAATTTGAGTAAAAATTTTGGGAGATAAGTTGAAAATACGAGTTGAAAAAGTAGTTTTATTATTTTATTATTTTTTAATATTTGTACCTTTTTATTTAAAAAATGGTGAATCATCCCTTATGGTTGACATCATCATCTTGAATCCTATTGGTTGTTATAAAGTTTATTTTTGTTGTACATTTTTCTTAGGAGGCCCATTTTAGACCTCAAAATTGCCCTAATGCCCGGGGCACCTTCTACATGTACACACCGGTGCATTAAAGGCATAGTAGCACACCGATGAAAAAAACATTCGTAATAACCTCCAGCCGCCCATTTTTTTTTTAGTTTTTTTGATTTTCCATTAAAAGCTCCACCAAAACCTCTGTAACCATAAACATATGTTGTAGCAAATGTTTTTTTGACAATTTTGTCCAATTTTATAAAACTAAAAACCTCCTTTATAACCTCCACTAGAGGGTCCTTTCCTTGTGGTGTTAAAAGCTTACCCTCCACCACAATTTGGTATATGTTTGGATTTGCCTCACTCTTGGTGAAGCCAAGTCTGGTGAAACAACTGTCGATGTGAGTGTACCAAGCACGGGGTGCTTGCTTCAGCCTATACGTCGCTCTTTTGAGTTTGCACACATGCGACTCGTTGCTGAAGATCTCAAATCCTTCAGGTTTCTCAATGTACACTTCTTCCTCAATGATCCCATTAAGGAATGTAGTCTTCACATCCATCTGATGAATGTCCCAACCCATCTGCGCTTAGAAAGCAAGGATGGTCCTTATGGAAGAATATTAAGCGAAAAGTGCAAAGGTTTCTTCATACTCTATCCCCTCGATCTGTGAGAAGCCCTGAGCCACAAATATGGCCTTGTATTTCTCAACACTCCCACCAACAACTTGCTTTACTTTGTAGATCCATCTTGAACCTACCACTGATTTATGAACCAACCTTGGAATAATTTCCCAAGCACTGTTTCTAACAATGGAGTCATACTCCACCATTGCATCTACCCATGTGGGCTCCTGCATTGCTTCCTGAAAGGAAGACGGCTCAGTCACAATACATTTGCTCATGAGAGCCATGTGTCCAGTGAATCCATTGAATCTCTGTGATGTGAAGTAGGGACTCCTACATTCTGTGCAGCATCAAGTTTCATCCTCTCAGCTTCTGTGGTATGCCTTCTGCCAGTTCTGAAGCTTGGCTCTACGTGAGTGGACTCTTCCACTCCATGAACCTCCTCTTATGGTTGATCCACATATAGAGACTCATCTTTGGGAACCAAAAGTTCCTTTTCTACATGTAATTCTAGCTCCCTCCCAAGCGACAACTTCATGGCTTTCTCCTCATTGAATTTTATATCCCGTCGCACTACAGTCATTAAACTGTTTGGAAAATACACATGATAATTAAGGGGTGTTTCTATGTACCCCACAAATATCCCAACTTTAGTAGTCAGCTCCATATTCTTCCTAGTGTTCTTGGTCACATGCACATAAACAAATGAGCCAAAAATCTTAAAGTGAGAAACATCTGGTTTCTTACTAGCAAAAGCTTCTTTAGGACAATAGTTTTGCACATAAACCACAGTGTTGCATGCTTCCGCACACAAATGCATTGGTATGCCCTGATCAATCAGCATAGCTCATGCAACACCCACGATCATTCTGTTCTTCCTCTCTATGACCCCATTTTGCTATGGGTTATGAGGCGCTATGAGTTCTCTTCGAATTCCTTCTTTGCTACAGAAGTCTTTGAATTCATTAGAGATGTATTCTCCACCAATATCACTTCACAGAGCCTTCACTTGCCTCCTCAAATCTTTCTCAACTAATTCCTTAAACTCACAAAACTTTTAGAATGTTTTATCCTTCTTCTGCATGAATAAGATATAGCATTTACGAGAAAAGTCATCAATAAAAATAACATAATACCTATGTTTTGTTGTTGAAGCAACCGAGAATGGTCCACACACGTCTGGGTGAGCTCTCTCCAGGATCACCGAAGCACAATTCTCCTTTTCATGAAAGGTGGACTTTACATACTTCCCCATGGTGCAACCCTTGCACTGATCTAACTGAGAAAGTTTTCCCATTGGAAGACTAGTAGATATTTGCTGCATGACTTTCAAGGCTCCATGATGAAGATGGCCCAATTGCCTGTACCATAATTCACCCTCATCCCCGCTCACCACTTTTTCTGCCTTGCCCATCATTGCAGTGCAGCCTTCTACCTCCACATTGTAGAGATTCTTAATTTGAATCCCTATCCTCTTGGCTTGACCCATTTTTTTATGTCGCAGGAAAGATTTTCCATCATTGAAAACAACATCATAGCCTCTATCCTCCAACATCACGACTAAGACCAAGTTTTTCTTCAGACCTAGAACATGCATAACATATTTCAATTGAAATGGTTTACCTAACTCCCTCTCAAAGGTAATGGTACCAATGACGGTCGCACTGTATCATCCATCGTCACCCATCTCTATATGCATTTGGAGATATTTCTCCTCCAAGTCACTGAAAAGCTCCTTATCTCCTGTCATGTGGAAGGAAGCACCACTATCAAGATACCACACTAATCCCATTGTACTTGAAACCAAGCATGCGATCAAGGTGAAATCAAGTTCAAATTACAAGGAAAGGGCCTCACTCGCTGTAGCTCCAGCAGCCTTCTTGTTCTTCTTTTTCTATGGGCAGTAAGTGGTGAAATTCCCATGTTCGTGACAATGAGAACACTTCACCTTGGACAAATCTAGCTTCTTTCCTTTAGACTCGTATTTTGAACGGAATTTATTCTACTTTCCTTTAATTTCCTTGGCATCCAAAGCACAATCCTCTTCATCATCATCTTTTTATGAAGAGCCATCTCTCGTGTTCCGCCTGAACTCCTCTTGCACTAGATCCGACCACAGTCATTCCCAATGTGGCAGTTTTTCCCATCCGTTGATAGATTCTTGATAATTGTGCCAACTCTTAGGAAGTCCCAAGAGAGCAAAGCTCACCAAATCATCATCAGCAACCATGATTCCCACACTCTCCAGTTCATCCTGACATTGGAAAAACTTTGTGAGATAGGAATATTGTCGCCCTTCTCCATCTTGATCTTTCTGATTTTATCCTTCAGTGCCAATTTCCTATGGTCGTTGCTGCTTTAGAAAAGATTCGTCAAATCCTTCCACATAGCTAATGGAGTGGCTTTACCATGAAGGCTTGAGACAATATGGTCCCATACACCTTCCAACAAAATCCTGCTTGTCTTCGCTTCTTTCTTTTGCCATGCGTCAAGTAATGCAGCATCCGTCAAAGTGGGCTTAGGAACATCATTGTCGATGAATTCCTTCAAGCCATTATCTTCAAGCACCACCTCCATCCTATCCTCCCAGGAAATGTAGTTCAAGTTTCCCTTGAGTGCATACTCTAGCTGCAAGCCATTGAAATCCATTTCGATGTTTTCTCAACTATCGCACCAAAAAATTCTTGCAGCAAATTCAAATAGTTTCCACCAACAAACTCAGCTACTGCTTCAAAATTTCAATCTTCTTTGCTCCGATACCATGTAGAAATTTTAATACAGATTATGTATTGCCTAGATTCTCCTGATCTAAAAACTATATGCCACTGTTAAATACAGAATTGCTTCTACAAAAAATTTCTTGCGGAAATTTAAAACACAATCACCAATTGCAAACACATGAAGAAAGATCAATCACACATAACATAGATGTTTTTACTGGGAAAGAATTAAGCTAAAAACCCACTATCATATAATATGTATATATCATGTATTGTGAAACAATATCATACAAAATTCTAATCCAAGAGCTCTCAGTACAATATACAATCATCTCACATTGTCATACAAAATTTGGCAGATACATGCGCCAATTTACTGCCTCCTAACAGCCTGCCTCCACTGCGCAATCCCTGTTGATCACAACCCCTAAATGAATGATATCCTTCCTTGCCTTGACTACGCAATCCTCATTGGAATCTCCAATGTGTGTGTGGTTGCATGAGTGCACCCACTAATGTCACAACTGATAGTCAAACTGTCCCTTTCATGTATCTCTCAATTGGGTTTCCACTGGATCTATCATGCATGTAGTTAACAGTAGTAAATCTTTAGCTGCATGTGAGACCACTGCTTGTGAATTAATTAAATAATTAATTCACTGATCTCTCACTAGTGTATGTTTAGTTACAACTAGCAAAACTAAGTTTAACTCACTTAACTGAGTTAAACTACTTTACAACTCACATAACTACACATCCAACTCTGTTATAACTTCAAATCACTCAGTTACAACTAAGTCCACTTGCATGTCCCACCAACATACCACTCTACTTGAAATCCACTTAGCTAACTGTTTTTCCACTTTAGTTAACTATTTCCAAGTGCTCATTGAGAATAGATTAATGTTTATTGTCCAATTATTATTAAGAGATAATAATAATCGACATGCATTCTATATTTAGAAATGTGATCTACAAATAGACTTTGCACATGCATCTAAAAATAGAACCTCATATATAAATAGAATTTTCTCACCATTCTAAAAATAGACTCCCATTATAAATAGAATTTTCTCACATTCTAAAATTAGAAATACACCTAAAAATATCCTGTGTGCCCCACCTATTGTAGGTGCTTAATTTTCACTAGGATCATCATCTTGTTGAATCTCAACAAATTAAAGCATAAAGGAAAAGAATCAATCTGGATCAATTCATCATCTGTTTCAGACTGTGCAAGTTCATATGAGATTTGACATTCATAAGGACTCGAGGGTTGAACCCTTGGATCTAAAACAGATTCTTTATCATCCATGATTTCCCCATCTGAATGGTGAGAGAGTTCTTCCATCCTACTTTTGAAATTTTGTTTATAATTTTCTCTCAGAAGTTAGGCAAAACATAGAGGAAGGCATTTTTCACTTACTTGAAAACTTTTTGCATTCTCCTCCTTACAATCTTTCTCGGCATGCAGAGTTTGATTGCCATATTTGCATTATGATAACTTAGTTTCTTTCTCCCAAGAAGATGGTGATGGTTGCATTGAAAAATCAACCTCAATCTCAACCATATAATATTCCTCTTGATAATCATATTTGAGAAGATTATCTTTGTATGCAAGATCATCTACCATGTACATCATTGCTAGAGATTTCCCTACCTCTCTCTGATTTTGAGCCTTCTCTTTGGCCACGTTGTGAATTGAGTACATAAAATAATCATTTTCTATTTTAGGATATCGAGGAAGAGCAACAAATTTCTTGGGTGTGTTGATCCTTGTGTTTTCTGGGACTAAGGGAACGTGATGTATTGGAACAACATGTTCCTCTTTCCTGGTAATCTTATGTATCATTTCATTAACTGTATTTTTCAATATATCTAATTTATCACTAAAGATATCAATTGCTCATTTTCTATTTTTTCCTTCTTCACTGCTTTTAACTTTGCCTCTCTATTCAACAGGTTCGCTTCCACATCAACTGCCATATTTTTCATTTCTTCAAGGGTTGCAGGGTCACTTTCTCTTAACTAGAATGCTATCTCTAGATCAAAGGAATCTGGATAGTGAAAGAGAGCTAATCCTGAGGGTGGCTTTATCTTAGCAGGCATTGAATGGTATACGTTATTGAACATGGTTGAAAAATGTTGTACTGTCTCCCCCGACTATCTTTTTAAATGGTTATATTCTTCTATGATGATAAAAACATTTCCCATGATCACCCATCTATCCAGGAAAATTTGCACAATTGATGAAAATTGCTAATACTTGCAGCTGGAAGATTATTAAACCAATTTTTAACTTTACCTTGTAATGATAGGGAAAACATCTAGATACATACATCATCTTCTTCCACCTCAAATAGATCAAGAAAATCCTCAAGATTTTGAATGTGTTTTTCAGCAGTTATTTCAGTATTTTCTTCATCAAACCTGGGTAGATTATTGCAATAATTTGCAGGGAGGTCATGGAGAATAGGGGGAAAACTGAGAGGTTTGTATCTATCTTAGACTTTTACAAGTATAGGAAGTAAAGAAGGAGTCTTATAACCATTTGGAAATTTAGGAAGAGCAGGAGATGAAGCATGAGGCTCATATCTCATTGGGTTTTCCACAATTGTATCATGGATGTGCATAGATGTATGAGTATGTACATGATCTACAATATGGGGCTTAGTTTCTTAAGGCTCATCAATTTGCAAATGATCAATGTCAACCTTAGCAGCGTACTCTTGATCTGGCTTAGTGTAAGATAGAACATAGTTACATATAAAACCAAAAATTTCTTGAATACAATTTTGGCTTGGATACCTTCTCTTTCCAAGTTGATTGGTCATGTTTCAAGTCCTTCCTCCAGTGGAGTATTTGAATGGAACTGATCTGGATTTGGAGTCTCCAGGTGGATGATTTCAACCTTCTTATGTCTGGCTGTTTGGAAAATACTTCTAGCATACAATGTTTTTTTTTACTAGGGTTTCTGAATTCAAATGAAATGTCAAGATTTCCAATAGTTCCCCAGTATGGTAGAAATTATGTTGTGGCCTTATAATTTATAATATTTTCAAGAATAAAAGATAGGGGACAACATCAAACCGCTTTGGAATCCAGGACCTAGCCTTCCTAGACTCAGAGAGGGCTCTCTCTATTATTGACTTAATTTTTCCTTAATATTGTGAATGTTGATGTTAGGCTAGTTACAGTGATGGTGGTATTGGTTGTTTTGAGTGATTTTGTTGGTCGGTCAGATGGCGCTGTGAGACTTAATCCATTGGGCTATGGAGTCATAAAAGGTTGGATGGTGCATGAACTTTTTGAGGGCATTCCCAGGGCAAGCTAACTATATAGAGTGGATCTTACTAGCAGTGTGAATATGAAATGAAAGAAAGTAGTGAGTTTAGTAATAGCTAAAGAGAAATTAAGAATTATTTAACCATACTTTAGAAGAAAACATTAAGGTAGTAAAGAAAAACAAAATTAAGGTTCTCTATCAGCAAATATTAATCTAAATTTTTTTTTTTACAATCAGATAAATTGATGCACAACATGAAAGACAGAGAAAACATTAACATAGAAGGAAAAACATCACCATTAACATAGCTTAAGAATCCTATGAACGATCTTTATTATTGGTTCCCAACTCCAAAAACTATATTGCTCCAATACATATGTTGTTACAATACGAGTTCAATAATGTCCAACCTACCAACCCTTTATACTGCCAATACATGCAGTATTTAACCAAAAAATATGTCAATTTATCTATCTACTTCGACAACTTTCATTAATTACAATCAAGAAAAAATAGACAAGTGTGGCCATGAAAGGCCCGAACAAAATATCTCTGAAAAAGCACCGCCTATGGAATTAACTTCGACAGCTCTTCATGAATCCAAAAAACTTCGGTGGCTCTTCGTGAGATCAAAATTAAACCCAAGGTGGCTGAGGTAGTACTGAAGAGGCAATGATCAATGGCTCTGACATCTTGCTCTAACTTTTAGACCGCCTTTGCTGGATTATTAAATTAATGTAGTGCTGGCATTTTTTCGTAGAGTAGTGGTTGTGTTGATGTGTTCACTACCATTTCTGTTTCTGCTATTATATCACAATAGTTCTGTACCAATGCCTTTTTTCCTGACTTGACACAGCTAGCACGTTCACAACAGTGCCACCATATCTCCTCTTGCCCGATTTTGCCTCTTCTGTTCGTGTCGGGTCCCATACCAGAGCTTTTCTTCCCGCGTTCACATTTCTTCATAAAACAACACAACCGCATATAACCCTGGTTTTATCACCCAAAAAAATGAAGCATCATTTTGACAAGGTTAAATAGGGTCATGTATCAAAAATAGGGTTGTAAGATTCATTTTTAAATTTGGTCAAGGGAAATATTAAATTTTTATTATTTAAGTTTACCCTAAGGTCTAAACCCACTCATTTTTAAACTCCCTCATGTCACATCATTTATCATTTTCTGACTAATTTCAATTTCCAAGGTTTTTGTACCAAAATTGCTAATTTGGCCAAGAAACCAGATTTTCGTAGCGAAACACAATGTGAAAAGTCACTTTTCACTACGAAACTGCTGATAGTTTCGTAGCAAAAACAATCAAATTAACACTAAAAACGCTGCGAAAGTGCGGTTTTTTGTCTGTCTTGTGAGTCTAGCTGTTAGGTGTCAGAAAATAATTGTGAATGAGTAGGTTAGATGCAATTCGAGTCATAGAGGAATAAATCCAAGGTACATGCTCAGGTCTGTAGTCATCATGATTAGTTTAAGTATGTATGAGTCATCTTAAGATCATGAAGAGACATCAAAACTTCTAATCCTTTCCTAATTCAGTCATTTCTTATTTCTCATTCCTTCTTGCATGATATTGATCTCTGGAGAGCTAGTGCACTAAGCCAAAGTTGTGGCTGGTGTTTTCAAAGGTTTACACTGAGCATCATCAAGTGAGCCTACAATTCATCAAGAAAGGATGTGAAAACATTGAAGAAACCACGGCAGAGAAAATAAGGACCAACAAGGGTGGCCAATGCCTAAGATATGAACCCGTAGACATGAATTTGATCAATGAAGACCCAGTAGTAGTGAAAGCTTTCAGAAGGGTAGGTTTCCTATAGTTTTGTGAGAAATTACAAGGCTGTCATACACAGGTGTCCAAGAAGTTTTCCTTGAATTTCAGTGGAACAACCACTAAAGTGGGAATGCTCAATTTGTCCATCACACCAGAGGTTATTGCAGCTGCTACAGAGATTCCAAGAGGATAGGAGAACTGGTTCAATGGTTTCAAGTTTAACATGGAGCAGTGCAAAGAGTTCATGAAGCCTGAGCATACTGAAATGGATCTCACCAATGCTATTCCAAGAGATTACATAAAAGACAACTATTCAAAATTGTTTCTCATCATCCAAACGTACTTTACTTGTGAAGGGAGATACCACAAAGTCTACTCATATCATTTCAAATTACTTCTTCACTTTACTGGTAATATTTCCCTTGATCTACCTTTCTATTTGCATAAAAGTTTGTCAAAAATGGCAGATAAGGTCCAAGAAAAGTCTGAGGGGAGTGAGACTTCATTATTTCATCATGGTTTATTGAAGTTATTGGTTTTTGATGAACTTCAAAGGTTACAAAGAAACTTGTCCTCATTCTTGTTTGTTAGTGGTTTTGAGTTGGATGCTCTTACTCCTTCAAGAACTCCTAAATCTAGGAAAATTCCATCACCATTAGTAGCAGAATAGAGGGAACCATTGGTAACAGAACCAAGTGAACCTGCAAGAGAAGAACCAAGTGAGAAAATTATGAAGGAGCCAGAGCAAATGCAGAGTCTTGACACACCAAGTGTCCCACATGCAAAACAAAATTCAAAAGTGGTCAAACCTGCAAAACAAAAACAAACTGATAGTAAACAAGGAAAAAAAAGGATGACAAGGAGCCAAACAGTGATTTTAGAAGAGAAACCAGTGGTTGTAGAAGACAGAGTAGAAGCTAAGGAAAATCTAGAAGATATTTTACATGCCATTTACATAGAGGAAACTCTTATCATCCAAGCTGAGTTTATAGAGGAAGGTGGACAAAAGTTAAAAAATGGCTAAATCTGCAAAGAAATTAGAATTTGAGGGAGAAGGTGCAAGTTTCATGTTCCAAGCAAGAAAGCATATGACAAGGCATGTTAGGAAGCTATTAGAGAGTAGTAAAGAATTTCAACCACCTACTGACACAGCTAAGCCACCTCAATATATTATTGACCTTTCATCACCTACAGAGAAAGACATAGTCAGCAAATCAAAGAAGGGAAAAGAGAAGGTGATGGAAAAAGCAGAGTTGCAACTCCTTGAAGAAAAATTGAAATTGGCCAATCATGAAAATTTTTTTATGAAAAGAGAAGCAAGGAAACATAGTATAGAGAAGATTCAATTTGAAAATATGAAGACAATTTGGGAAGAACGGGTTGACACTATCTCTAAGACTTTGGATAACGCACAACAACTCATCAAATGGACCATTCCAGCAAGGAAAGAGGCCAAACATGTCAGGAGGATGAACACACAGTTGAAAGCCACCAATAGAATATTGAAATACCAGGTTAAAGACCTTCAAGAGAAACTTGAACTAATTCATGAAGAGTTAGAGAAAAAAATCGTTAAAATGATAGTGCTTGAAGAGCCAATAGCTCAACCAATTATAAATGAGGAAAAAGTGCCTCAAGGATCATACAGTGAGTTGGTTTATCATTTTTTAAGGCTAATGACATGTTAGAAACAATATTTTGGCACTTACAGGTTTCATTTTTCAAAATTACACAAATATATGGATTTTAAACACGCAATTTCATAGCGTGCCTGGGCTTGAAGGATAGTGAAACACTACAAAACTACTATAGCTATTATTTTTACATTTTGAACCAGTTTTGGCTACTATTAAGAGGTGAAATTGGTGTGGGAGACATGCCTAATGATGATGAATACCATGCAAAAGGAAATAATCAAAAAAATTGAGGGTAAATGGCATGTTTTGCAGTGCTATGAAAGTACGCTACGAAACTATGTTACTTTCGTAGTGTACTGTATTTCAGCCTTTTTAGCAGATTTTGGAGAATGTTTTGACATCTAGAGATCATTGAAGTGTTAAATACCATTAAAAATAATTATTGAGCACTCAAAGACCACAAATTGAAGATATATTGGCAGCCAAAGCATTCGTGGAAGAAGAAGACCATTTGCCTAAAAAACAGGGTTTTGTTTCCAGTTTTAGAGGAGGTTGGTTAAGTGGTCATAAAGTGATGAATCCCATCACCTCAATTTGAACATGTGAAAGCATAATTATCAAAAAATGTAATTTCTTAAAAAGATAAGGTTGTTAAAGGCAATAATGAGTAGTTTGAGTCCTATTAGGAAAAGGACTGTCAAGTAGGATAACTGTCTTTTTGTCACTAAGTTGATGTTTTATGGTTATGCAAGGTGTCATTAGGAAAAAAATTAGTGAATATAGCCAGGAGGAAGATAATCTCATGATGTAACAAGTCTATTAAAGGCCATTGAGTTGAATTTGTCAAGGGTTGGAGATTTTTGGCAAAATTGCAGCTTATTGTAAATTGATTGTTTCAGTAATACAAATATTTGTTACTTGACCAACGTAAGATTCTGAATGAGTTTTTAGTGCTTACCTACCTTATATATACCTTTAATGTATCTCATTTGCAGTGGTTTTCATTTATAATTCTCATAATTCATTCATGCAATGCTCTGACTTCCTTTATAGATGAATTAACTCTGTATTTTCCTATTTCATGTGTGGGTGTCCTACTACTAAAAACTCTTACCTACCTGAGCTCCCATGTAAATTGAACTCATTGAATCACTGAAAGTGTTGAATCCATAAGACCAATGTTTACATACTGATATTATTTTCAACCTACACTCATCATAAGCAAGCTATTTCCTAAATAGAGTTAGCCATCTACATCTTTATTCAATATCATTAACTCTTGAGAGAGCCCTCTCAGACTGAGGAGGCTAAGCCTCAGTCACAAGATTGGTTTGAAATAGTTACATGAGATTGTCTGATTAGTGGCATATCAAAAGAAATTTTGTGATAACACCCGCACTTTAAATAAATTCAAACCTTCCTTTGAAAACTATCGCATCCATCCTTTTATCGCATATCACATTTCGACATTTGTAACATATTCCTTCCGCACTTATCCTCTGAAACTTGCGGCTTGCGATTTGCAATCAGGTCCCATCGATGTCACACATTGCACTTTGGAGATTATACCATGAACCTTCGGCACTTATCCTTTAAAATTTACGATTTGCAATTAGGTCCCACCGACATCGCACATCCCACTTCGACGATTATAACATGTTCCTTTTGCACTTATCCTCTAGGACTTGTGATTTTACAAAAAGCGATCGGGTCCCACTGATGTCCGACATCACACTTTGGGGAATTTTTAGGATTCAATGATTGTGTTAGGAGATGGAGTTTAAACTACGATAAGCGGATTGCAAAGAGAGGTAAAGGTTCAAGGGGACAACGGTTTGTTGTGACAGTTTGTCATGTAAAACCGAAAGTTGGATTTCAGAGGGGTCCTAAGGTGGTAGGTAGTATTATGAAGGGGGGTGCGAAATAACTGTGAGTTGCCATGTCAGATGTAATGGTGGGGTCGGGGATAAATTAATGTCGGGGTAGTGTAGGACTTAGGATATAAAGGAAATGTGAGTGTTTATTGCGGTTTATATCATATATGTAACATATATATATATATATATATATATATCAAACGACCTAATGTGGGGGGCGGAGCTGAAATGGAGGGTGTCAGGGTTTAATATAAAGTCCCAAAAATATATATATGTGGGCTTTGAAGGGTTTGATGAGATGGATAGTGCTTACCAATGCATTTAGGCTTAGTTTGTACTATATTGGAAATGAGGTGAATACAACCATCATTTTCCCTCTTTTGTGCCAGAAGTACCTTCTTGAAAATAAATGACAGTCATGGAATATTATTTTCAATATAAACGATCTAAATAGAAATAATCAATCACCTTGAGATTCTGTAAATTACAGGACCCTAGCAGTATCCTTGAGAAAGCAACAGAAGATGGAGAAGAGTATTGTGGTCTTGGATAGTTTTCTTGTGATCTAAATATCACCATTGGATAAATCTGGTCTTGTATTTTGAAAGGGTGAGTCTAGTTTGCATGTAGGTAAAAACAACGAAGAAAATCTTAATTAACCTATAGCAAACAATACCAACAGCAAGAGTGAGGACCAAAGAAACAAGAACTAGAACCAACAGTAGATCAAGCAGCAAAGCCAACAACAACAAAGACAAAAAAATTAAGGAGCTCCTACATTCAGAAAATCATTTTCTCCAAGAGATGATTGTGGGAGATATGTATAATTGTTGGAAATTTCAACCTAAAAGTGATCTCATAAGGAAAAATAATAAAATAATAGCTAAAATAATAAAATAAGAGTTATGATTTTTGGAGGGAAAAGAAGAAAACTAATTTTTTTAAATTTTATTTTCGGCTTATCTCCTTATAGGTTTACTCAAATTTCAAGTGTAGACACATGTTGGATCCAGAATTAAATTCTACATCCATCTAGTACCCATTATGCATACTTTTGACCAGACCCACATTTATAAAAACTAAAGACACATTAAAGAAATAATGTTGAACACTCTTTTTTAACATATCTTCAATTTTTATCAATGTCAATCTTCTCAAAATATGCACAATGGGTACTCATTGGATGCATAGTTTAATTATGCATCCAATGAGTGTCTACACTTGAAATTTGAGTAAACATATAAGGAGATATGTCAAAAGTACACACACACACACACACACATATATATATCTATATATATATCTATATCTATATCTATATCTATAGCTTTTCTTCTTTTCCCTCCAAAACATTTACATGTACCTCTTTTTAAATTTAAAGGATTTTGATTGGTTTACATATTATGACATGGAAATTACATGAAAATTTCATGGGCACTTTTAGGTAGAAATTTCCTCTAATGAGGTTTCAAAAAAATCAAATTCCTTTTGTTCCTTTTGTGCATAATGTAGAATGTTACAATTTCCACAAATTAGGGCATGTTGAAGCTAATTTCAGAAGAACATATAAATCTAATCAACGGAGCTTGCAGCAGTATTAGCAGCCAAGGAGATTGGTCAACATGTATAATCATGATTTTGATGGTTATTGTTAACCATGTCACATGTTTGGCCATAAGGCAATATATTGTAGGTCTAACCAATGGAGAAGAAGCAGATTTCATGCAAGGTTTAGATCTGGCATGAGAAGTAGGAGATTTCATCCTCCTGGCCATGTGGAGTGTTGTACATGCCATAACTTTGGCTATATGGAAAGAGATTTTCGTTTCCCCGTTACTCAAGGAAAAACCGTCAAAAGCAATAAAAGTAAAGAGGTCCTGCTAGAAAATTAGTGAAGGAAGAAAATAATCAAATCAAGGGAGAGAAGAAGTAGCCAAAGACCTTGTGGAGGAAGGAGAAACAACTCTTCAAGTAGCGAATAACATTCCCTTCTGCGGTCCATGATTATTTCATGCATATTCATAAAGGATTACAAAATTCATTAGAGATGCACAATCTTAGGGGGATCATTTGGTCACTCGATGAGTATGAAATTATTGCAGCAACACGTGATTAGTTATTTTGAGCCTTAGGCACATTCCTGTCCATGGTATCAGTCTATCTCTTGGATATATATTGAGTTGGGGGTAGCTATGCATGGTATGATGTTTTCCTTAATTATTTAGCATATTCTTCATTTTTTTCACTTAGTTATTTGCAGTTGATTTATGTGTGTTTTCATGACTGAAAATGAGTACATTTTTCAGCCACATATATGTTTTTGGTTTCCACTAACATTTGGTTGAAAATATGTCCAACCATGCATAGAATGTACTCATTCCTCCAGTCATGTATAGAGATGACATGTGACATGGACCAATGGCGTATGAGTTGTTGTATGATGATTACTACAACCATGTATTTGTTATTGTATCATAATTATATATTGGTTGAGAATACAATCTTTAGTATGATGAGCCATCATGGAAATAGGCTTGTTAAAGAGTAGTATCATGAGTCTATTTTGCAGCCATGTATATGGTCTTACACCATTTTTTGGTCATCTAACCCATGTAAGACCAATTTTACCCTCAGTAAAATTGGTTTCACCAAGTGCAATAACTTGTTTGTTCATATTTCCTGGTCATATTTAACCCAAAACAAGGAAATTAATTAAATAAATCCTTATTTATTTAATTATTTCCTAAGAATAAGTTATTTAAATCATTATTTAATTAATATTCTTAGTTAAATTTGACTAAATCACATATAAATAATTAAATAAACCATTATTTATTTAATTATATTCCCCTCATTTCCCTTAAATAATAAATAAATCATTTATTTATTTATTATTTATAAATAAAGGAATTGACCCAAGTCAAAAATCCTTTTCCCTCCAATAAATATAATAAATATTCCTAAAAGGTGATTCTAGAATTTGATTAATAATATTTTATTCATGCATCGAGTTCTAGAACACCCCAATATTTTGTTATAAATAGAAGGATTTTTCCCATTCATTAGTCACCTCCATTACATTAGATCACTCTGGATCTATTCTTGGTCACCATTTTCCATTTTTTGCATTGTGAGCTCCCATTGAGTTCTATGTTTGTCTGGGTTTCCCATATCAATTGGAGAGAGGAATTTTAGATCTGAAACACTGAGGAATTTCAAGAACCCATTCCATTGAGGAGAACCGGAAAACACCTTTCTTGTTTTCCTCTTAGGTGCCCCATTCTTTAATATAATATAAAATTCTTTTAAATACATTGTTCTTCTCTTGTCTATTGGATGCATGGAGCCATATTATATTTTATCTGCTTAATGTCTTTTGTGCTTAGATCTAGATTTGTGCAGCAAACTTAAAGATATTTTGTAGCCATAATCGATGTTAGGGCTATTTGTTATGTGTAGCTAAAGTGATCTTTTACGACGAAAGATTCATACTAACAATTGGCGACTCCACACGGGTTTTCTTTTGCGACCACTGTCGTTTTATATATTCTTGCATATACAACTATTTCAGACCCTAGGGTTTCTCTTTAATTTCCTGTATTTTCCTATTTTTATGGTCTTTTTCACCTCTAAAACCCTCAAACATCCAAATTTTTAAATTTCGTGTGTTTCTGGCCCTATTGCGCAGGTGACAGACATCAGCCGCAGTTGAGACGACAAATTTTTCTGAAATCTGCCACCGAGAGAGCCGGATCTACAGGTCCCACTTATCGGCCCAAAAAGTGCGACCTGGCCTTGAGGTCGCATTTTTCTACCCCAAATCTATGTTTTGGATTGCAAACAGGTCAGAAACTGTGACCTGCACTTTTTTCTGCAATTTTCCAGCACTTTTTCTAGGTTTGTCTGAAGCTTCTACCAAGGTTTTCCAGCCTTTGTCTCCACCTATTTAGACTAGTTTCTGATCTATTTTACTCAACTAAGTGGGAATCTTGCCCCTTAGGGCTCTAGTACCCTCCAATTTTCGTGGGCGAGTTTTTGCTATTTCAGACGTCTGAATTTCAAGAGCTTCAGCCTTCTTTCTTTCAGATCTGATCCCTCATTTTCAGATCCATTTAGATCAGCTCTTATCCCTTTCAAACCACCTCATATAGTTTTTCTTGGGTTCGTTCCTAGGGCCACCTCCTTGCCCCTTCTTCTTTTAGCTGATCCCCTCCTTTTTAGCAGCAACCTTGCCTCTGTCTCTTTGCTGTTCTCTGTACCTCTTTCCAGCAGATTTTTCCTTTAGATCCCTGTCCCTCCCGACCTTAGATCTATTGGCCTCCTTTTAGCGTGCTTTGCTTAGAATTTTTCCCTCTTATAGACTAGTTTTGGGAGACCCGCCTTCTTAGGTTAGATCGATGCATTGGTAGTTATTAATTTTCTGTTCTTTCAGTCTTATTTACTGCAGATTTATTTTCAGTTACGCAGCACACTTTTTTCTTCTACTCTCAAAATGTTTTGGTTTAAACAATTAAAATTAACGCATGCCACACACTGACCCTAAGCGAAGAAGAGCCTGGTTAAAACCACCTGGCAAAGACTTTAAAATCAATTGACACTACACCTCCCTGCCCTTGTCACGTCTTTCTTTTGCACCTTGCTGCCCTTGTTGGTATTTCTTCTTCCAGTCATCATTGCGCCTCCAAGGCGTTTTCCCTGGAGACTTATTGGCCTTCACCCTTAGTTTCTGGTTGGTCAACTTCCTCCTTCCTGTCGTCATCAAGTAAGTCCTCCCCTGAGTCTGCACTCTGACTCTTCCTTTGATTGTTCGGGTTCTCCCCCTGCTTTTGGTTCTCCCCCTCTTACCTTCACCATGTCTAGTTCAAGACCTAGCCCTAACCCCAATTCTACTGTTGGGTCCGTTTCCAGTGGAACCACTACAAGACCTACCTCGACGACCCCGTTGCTCCCTTATATGGCCGGTCTCAGTCTCCTCGACTTCAATCAGCTGATTTATGATCCCATTTGCCACGATGTCAATTAGCTTGCTATGCCAACCAAGCTCCCCTCCGACATTCCCAAGTTCGAAGGCCTTGATAGTGAAGATCCCTCCAACCATATTCGATCTTTTCACATGTGGTGTTCCTCCAATTCCATCACCGATGACTCCATTCGTCTTCGACTGTTCCAACACACGCTTACCGGCGAAGCTTCCAAATGGTATGTCGATCAAGCCACCTCTTCCCATACCACCTTTGCGACCATTGCCCAAGCCTTTTTATCCTATTTCTAGCTCCCTCTCCAATACGACACTGGTACTGAACTTTTGACTTCCTTTCATCAATCCTCTTCGACTCGCCTTTCCGCTCATGTCCAAGAATGGCGAAGAAGGCGAAGCCTCTGTCCGGCTCCCCCTTTTGAAGATCGGGTTTATATGGAATGGTTCCTCTGCTCTCTCTTACCTCCCATCGGCAAAGATGTCGCATCCCATTTTCCCCAAACTGAAGAAACCGCCCTTCAAATAGCTTTGAAGTATGACCTTATTTATGCTCAATCTGGTTATTTTTATACCGTCCTTCCTGACCTCCCCAAGCCCGGTGGCCCTAATGCCTCGGGAGCCTCTCATTCTACCAACGGTATCGTCAGAGCTCTGTCACATACCTATGCTCAACCTCTTATGGCCTATGGATTTCCTCCAGGAGGGGCCAACACCTCTAGCACCCTTCCCCCTCCCGGTAACATGTATCCAAGATATGGCATGCCTCCTCCTTTTACCCACACTCCTGCTTACCTCATTTTTGCCCATTCTCACCCTTATCCTTACCCGCAGCTTGGTGTCCCAACTCCTCTAGCATTTGGACCTCCCACTCCCTTGCCTTCTCCACCCCCGCAGCCGCACTTACTACCCCCGCCAGGGCACGTATTTGCGCAGCAAGGTGCGACTACTCCTCTTCCTTCTCAACGGTGGAGTAGAGGCAATCCATCCACCTCTAGTAACCATGTATCCAATCCTTCCAGTATTGACCCTAACACTGCTAACCAGCCACAGGGCTCTTAGCCCAAGCCGGATAGGCCGCTTCACACCAATAAGCCTTGTTCATGCTGTGGTGTTTTTGGTCATTACACTCATGATTGTCCCCTATTACCACAGATGCGACGGATGTGGGAGTCTCAAGCCACCATTCGAGGACAACACTCCTCCCCTCCTGTCCCTCCCAATACCGCTACTTCTCAACCCACTGTGTTTACCGATCCTTTCCCCCAACAAGGGTTCATGGCTACTCAATCCCCTCATGCCCCGGTAACCACTCAACCTTCTTCTTCTGGTTCCTCTGATTACCAAATTCTCATGATGACACCTGACCAACCTCTCACCATCGACCTTAACCTTCAAACTCGGTCTCGTCAGTACTCCCCACCCCTTGTCCCGTCTGTCTCCAAGTCCCCATCCTCAGGTCCTATAGAGCCTCTGTCGACACCCAATGGTCCCTTGAAAATCCCTCCACCCAAAGTTGAGGTTCATACCAAAATTCCTAAGGGCTTATTATGCTGAAATGCTTCCTCTAGTAGGGATGCCCATTCATACAGCATAGTAGACAATCTGGCACAATCTCCTACTACCATTTCAACACTGGAACTCCTCTAGTCATGCCCTTCTCGAAAGAAGGTTCTACTATCTACCGTGGGTGCTGTAGATCCTGCTGATGACCAATTAATTGTTTTCGACGCCCATCAGTCAGACCATCCCCCCCTTCCTGCTTTCGTTGCTTTCCAAATCCCAGTCAAAATCTGAAATGCCAACGTAGCTCGGTGTATTATTGATTAGGGGCATCTACCTGTGTAATGTCTGCTTCGGTTTGGAAGTAACTCGGATCTTCTGAGCTAGCCCCTTCCACAATCAACCTTCGTGTGTAGGATGGCCATGCCTCCCAGCTCATTGGCCTTTTCCGTAACTTTCCTATCACCCTTGCTGGCAAGACTGTTTGTGTCGATGTTGAAGTTATCGATGCCCCTCTTGACTACAACATTCTTTTGGGGCGTAGTTACACCTATGCCATGTCTATAGTCCCCTCCGCAGTGCACCGCAAGATGTTTTTCCCTCATAATGGAAAAATTGTCAGCATTGACCAGTTGTCGTATCACGAACCTAAATCTCAGACCTCACCTGAGTCCATCATCTCTACTGTCACCAATAAGCAAACTGTTGATTCTTTGACCAGTGTTTCTCTTGGCGTCTACAAAGACTCCTCTTTAGTTATCACCTTTCCAGGTCCCCCCCTCCTCCTATCTCTGATCCTAGCTTAGCGAATGTTTACATGATTCAATCGTCTCAGGCTGCCCTTCCACAACCTGCTTCGGCTAGTCAGCAACCTCAACCTCATCCACCACACTGTGCTCCTAGCCCTTCACCTCAGCTGACTCAACCTCTCCCACCTATTCCTTCCCCTATCCCTCACACTCAGGAACATCCTCACCCTCCTGAGTTGGTTCCCTCGGACGTCCACCATTTAGGAGCCGTCCCTCCTGGCCATTAGTCTGCCAGTCAGATACCTTTCCTTGGTCCCCCCCTAGAGTCTATTCGGTTCCTGTCATGGCCACCCTTTCCCTCCCTAATTTAACCTTGGGAATCCCAGTATGGTATCTTACTCCTCCAGCCGAGACCCCTCCAGGCCAGCCTAAACCATACATTGATGTGACACCAGTACAACCGATCCCCTTCGCTCCTTCCACCGCTACTGTGCCCCTAGCCTCTCTGCCTGACCATCCTCATGCCATCACAACTACGGGCAAGAAAATAAAAACTCACAATGGGGCATCCAAAGACAAGGCCACTGCACTTGACCCTATTCCCCCTCCACCCGCCAAGCCTTATGCCTTGTGTGATGGTATCAGTCATGCCACCCATACTTGTCCTGAGTTGCCTCGAATCGAATCCATGGTCAAAGTCATGTTCCCTTAATTGACGACCCCTGAAACCTCTATTTCTTCCTCACCCGCAACCAAAAACCCAAAGACTCTTCGCACCAACAAACCCTGAGCTCTGTGTGTTGTCCATGGCCCTTATTCTCACCATTTTCCTTACCTCATGCATTATTGAGCCTCTTTAGAGGTCATTTGTGAGTACGAAGTTAAAAAAAATCAATCTGCCTCTCCCATCCTTGGTCAGTATGCGTCAAGTTTACTTGAGGATCCCTCGACTACCATTGACATCCCTCCCCCTGATGTTGAGATGTCGGAATCTGCTGCTCCTCTCTTGTACCTATTGTTGGGAAAAAATATTGAGAGGGGGGGTGAATCAGTATTTAGAGTTTATAAAATGAATTCAACTTCTTTCTTTGAGCAGATTTCCATATGGTTTTTAGGAACTGCACTAGCGTCTACTGATTTAGACTTCCAGATATAGAGAAATTCTTAGAAGCAATCTTATAAAAATATTTAACAGTTATGTACAGGTTAGAAGTTATGAGCAGTAATCAATAGAATAGAGCATCACACACATGAACACCAATATTTAAGGTGGAAACCCAATTCGGGAGAAAACCACCACTGTTGTCATCTTTGTCTTCAATCTTTATTATATAGAAAACCTTTTACAACATAGTACTGATGCAGACTCATATCAGTATGCAGGGTTCTACCTACAGAAGGCTGCAACCTTCTCTCGTTTTCCAGCTGCAACTGGAAGGGAGCTCCAACCCCCTGATCTCGTTTACTAGCCTCTCCTGGAAGGGAGCTTCGACCCCCTGAAATCAATCACTAGCTTCTATTGACAGAATGCTTCTTCTTTCATACTAAAGGTTTCAACCCTAAAACCTACTGCTGACCACGTTTCATCAATTTTCATACTGAAAACAACCATACATTGTTCAAACTTCAATCAGAACAGTAAGACCACCAAATTTCTTCATTATCTTCAGCAAACTTGTGCCAGATCTTCACCATTTCTTCTTCTGCAGATCATCTTCGAGATTCATCATTTCTAGATCTAGAGATCTTAAACCTTCATAATATCCATGAGTGCATCATATACTCAGATCTATCAATTAAGAACGTTTTTCATCCATGCAGATATTCCTTAGAGGAGTTTATTCTTCAAAAACCCTTACTCATGCACACCTTGAATTATGATCCTCTTCTCCTTATATAGTTTTAGCCTTTATTAATACCATGAGTCAAAACCACTCAACCACTGATGGTATTCCTGGATGAGATCAAATAGATAATCTAGCGGGGTCTACCCAAGCCCCAAACAACTTCTCATTGTTCTATTTTCTTGGTCTGGCAATTAGATAATTAATCTAAGGCTTTTTAATATCTCAATCTAAGATTGAGATATTAGTCCAATTCCTCCTTTAATTATGAACTCCCCAAGGCATATATATATCAGCCCTAGGTTTATGTGTTTGTGAGATCAATGCATATATTAACCCACGTTCATTACATCACATGTTTCATATTTCGCCAACTTCCCATATTCAACATCCTTTATTAACCCTGTAAACCTTAGTTTAAAAGGTCCCAATTAATATAATTTAAACTGGGCCCACACATATAATTAATGACCCAATCACATACTTGCACTGTATCATGGTTATCCGTCATGCACCTTTCTCATATGGCCACCGTCCGATGGCTCCCCTCCAGATCGATGGTGCACAACAATATCGCGCAGCTTCCTTGGTCGGACATTAACACGCGATGGCATGCAGTGATGGCGGTTTTGCAGATTCGTTCAGGGATGTGTGTCGCTCATTCTATGGAATTGCTCCCCACCTCTTGAATACCACTTTCTTGTCGAAAGTGGTGCAATGAAAACCGAAAACCCCCTTCACTGTTCATTCCACTCGTGGTTCCTCTCCTTCGCTCAAGGTTCCGTCCACCTTTATTCCATCATCGTTACGTTTCTCCATGAAAGCATAACCCTGTTTTAATTTTTCTTCCTCCGCGTGATTATGTTAATGTACCTCAGGTTATATATATATATATATATATATATATATATATATATATATTCTAGTAAAAATTCTCTGCGATCATGTGTCCATTTAATTGCTTTCTTCAGCAAGCAAGTTAACCCTATCGAATCCACCATACAGAATTACATCCTTTACCGATTTTCTAGCTCATGCTTTTACAGAAATCGAATCCATCAGTCCTTTAATTAGATTGAATCAACCATACTTAACACATATTTCGAAGAGACCAGAAGCCTCCAACTTTAGAGGTTTGTCGGGATGTATGAATACACCAAACTTATTCACACATGATTTAACACATCCTTATTCACATCGATTCTCCCAGAGCTTCGATTAATGTACATTCAGACTTATATTCTACTTGTATAGAACTACTGATGGTTTTCTGAGTCATTATCTGCATCCTTTGTCAGAGAGAGTTGCCATCAAGGAAAATCATATAATAGGATACAAGAAACATATTGCCAACACCTATCATCATCCGCCCAACCCTCGGAGTACATCCCCTCTGAATCCACTCCGTCTGTTTCGCTTGATCCCCCTTCAGCCACATTCGTGGGCTCTTCATGTTTCGACCATCTTTTTACTTTCTCTTCTGTCATTTCCCCTGATGACCCATATGTGCGCCTTTCCTCCTCGACTGATGATCTAGGTAGCTTTGCAGCCTCCTGTGATTTCCGCCACCTTTCCCTCTCTTCCCATAATCCCGATGTTCCCATCCGTCTCTATGATGTACTTCACAACATGAGTTCCCACTCTTCCTCCCATTTCTTGTCTTATGATGCTATTTCGTCGACCCTCTCGTCCACTCATTACATTGGTCATGCCGATGGCGCAAGTCGCTTTTCCCAGAATCTCGCCTCAGCCGCCTAGGCCATCTTTACCCCCTTGCATACCCTCGTTCTAGCAAATGGGGTCCGAATTGGTAATGCCACCAATAATCAAGCCGAATATGATGCAGTCTGTGGTCTCCTAGCTGATGCCCTCTCCCATCACATCCTCCACTTGCGCGTTCATTTAGATTCCCTGCTTCTTGTCTTACAACTTAATGGCATCTATCGTGTGCATAACCCTATCCTGTTTAGACAATATTTATGAGTCAAACTTTTGATACGTGAATTTAGATTCATTACATTCAACCACATACCTAGAAGCCAAAATCACTACGTAGATCAAATCGCAAATCACGTTCTAGACTGGCATTTATCACACACAAGACAATAACATTTCACACCATCCACAAAATGAATATAAAACATATATATCATATAACATGTGTTTTTAAAGTCCATATAGTTTGAAACATATGACATGCCCATAGCATGTTACAAAACCAAAACTACAAAAATGGGGGGCACCACTTGCCCCTACATAGACACTAGGGGGCACCACCTGCCCTACATCTAATCACTCTCTGGAGGATCCCGAGCCAATGGCTTTGTTCCCGTAGCTCGTAGATCACGCACAGTCTGACCGACCATCACCATGCGTCACATGATATCTCGCCATTCCGAGGGTAGCCCAATACATAACTCTATGTACCAGTCGTCTAAATCTTGCCAACCATGCTCCGACACACCAGTCAGTAGTCCCTCACATCTACGATGGATGTCCTCCACCAGTGCGGCCATCTCCTCATTCTGTCCTGCCCTCGATCCACTTGCACCTGCAGCTCCTGCTGCTGCAGGTCATCCCATATATCTAGCTAGTTTTACCGGAGCTATATCTACATTCCAAAAGGTATAAGGATTAGTACCATGAATACTAGTCACAAAATCTAAAATGCACATAATAGATTAGTTGCTTGTCACTTACCATCGGGCCCCCATACTCGACCAGGCAGAAGCGGCAAGTCTGGATCTCCCCAATTACTCATCCCACTATAGGGATACTCATCTATGTATAATGGCATCTGATCCCAATGGGCGAAGAACTCTGGTTGAAACACCCGTCCGACTAACCCTCCCCCTCCTCTACTCAGTATTCATCCCCATCAATGCATCCAGGGCTCTCTTGGGCCCCCATCAGGTAACTGTATACGAGGTCGTAAGGTCGGGATCTTCTCAAAGAAGAAAGAGCACAATACCGTCACATAGTCACAATCATGATTCACTTTCTACTTACATAGCGACAACTATTGTTTCAACGACACCAAAATCATTTGGGCCCACCCATAGTAGGTCCCACCCAAAACACTTTCTACAATAATCATCTACCCTCCAGTGACGTGATGGAATGCCTGGCTTCCCAAAATCCGCAACACTGCTGCTACCACTGCCCGGGTCTCCAACCTTTCCAAATCCCCAATCGATATTCGAGTCCCTTTGACTCAGACACCTGGTCGAAAATGTCACGCCACAAACTCCATGATGTTATGCCCCTGCGGTAACACCGGCTGTGTATTTCCCACAATCCCTAATGGCAGGAGACTAGTTAGGAAATACATATCTTGGACTGTCAGCTCAATCCTGTGCCCCTGCACTATAAACACCTCATGGTTTGCATCCCAATAACTGATAATCCGGGCCAACAAGGGCTTACCAGCCCTCATCAAAGTGTTCTCCAAAAATTTCAAAACCCCACACCTAGCCAATGAACGATGGACACCCTGATCCACTTGGATCTCTGTCCGTAATGTACCTAGGTCTCTCTCTCTCCACTTGATCTGTATATCTGCCATATCTGCACAAAATCATCCTCTTT
Source organism: Pinus albicaulis (assembly GCA_034641835.2). NCBI lineage: Eukaryota > Viridiplantae > Streptophyta > Pinopsida > Pinales > Pinaceae > Pinus > Pinus albicaulis. The sequence continues at coordinate 133,225,071 of CM076580.1, read as the reverse complement.
GTCAGTCTACAGATAAACATAACTACATTTCCTTACACCAAAACTGAATCTCAGACCATCACAGCACTGAACCCACCCACCTCTCACAGGTCGCACTTTTTGGGTAAATCCTGGGCCAAGTCGCACTTTTCAGGCCAAAACCTGCATTCCAGGTCGCAATTTTTACCCCACAAAGTGCGACCCGATTGTAAAGATGAAGTAGGGGTAGTTACTAAGATTTAAAACCCTCACCTGAATTTTGAATCCATCAAAAACAAAGAGTAGGATTACGCTTCTTACCTGAAACTGACGGATCTCGATTCCAACGGTCGGTTTGTCCGCTATGATCACCGCAAGATTTAGGGCCTTCTCTCCTCTCCACATTCACCACATCTACACAAGCAAATGAATGATTTTGGAGGGAAAATGCCTTATTAAAATAAAACCACTATTTTTTCTTTCGCACGCTACGACCAAACCATAGTCCCGTTTGACAAATTGTCTACACCATTAGAAAGCTCTCACCGAGCACTCAAATGGGTATATGTTAGTTTTTCATGTTTTGATACTTCACCAGGAAACATTTTGTCCATGAAGGGTCTCTCCATCTCTTCTCAAAATCGAATTTCTTCACCTACAACACTTGTACTTGGGGCACCATTTTGTCTCCTTACTTATCTTTGTTCATGTTGATTTTCATCATGAGCTACCCTATTGTACTCATGCTTTTACGGTCCCCCATTGGACCTTTACTACATGGCAACACCATTGAGTCACCTTTGTTTAGAGCATCCGAGTTGAGTCCTCATCTGTCATAGCTGTCTATATTAGTTCCCTTTGTATCCCGACATAGCCCTCCATCCTTCATCGTTCGGTTCCCCTCTCATGTTGCACATTATGGCCTTTAGTACCATTGTCACTTCCCCTCCTTGATATTGTGACAGCTGCCGCCAAGCCATTCATGCCCTTTATGCTCTAACAAAGGAAGTCGTCCAACTGCTCATCCGTATCCATCATTCCATCATCATCATTTCTGTCTATCTGTTCATCGCTCTACTATTATATCTCGTGCCTTAATTGGGGTTCCCTCATTGCCTCACCTATGGTAGACCTACTTCTATCAACATCAGCTCATTTACTCCAGAAGTCAGGTCTATGGGGTAGTGTACCTTGGTTCCAGCTCTTTTTAGCCTGATCATGATCTATACACTTGATGGTTCAGTGATGCAGCAGCAGCTATTGGTGATACCCGGGTGTGTGCGAGATTTCTCAACCCTCATGAGGGGGTGGCCCTGCAGGTAGCCCCCCACATGCCCGGATGACTTCTTCATTTCAGCCCCTGATGTAGCTCCTCTTATTTGATGATATCGGCCTCCGCTGCTTGCAGCACCTCTTCGATTTTCATGTACCAGTCCGATTTCGCCAGCCCTTCCCTGTGTGTAGGGGGCATTTGGGTGTATTTTTATCTCATGTACCAAAATATTATTGTATAAGCCCTGACGGCTATTCCAGGCATGGCATGTATGTGAGATTCATCATTCTAGTTATCTAGCTCATGATTAGGCCATCACTTGTTTTACTATTGCATTCCGTGGTTTTCCGGGCACCTTATTGTGTGTACTATTGTCTCAGCAGGCATAGGTATGCCTCCCCCACCGCCTTTAGCACAGGTACCACTTCATACACTAGAGACTTGTTGCACCTGTAAGTCTCATCACCTCAGGTTCTAGTCCTTTAGCACTTTCGACTACATTACATTCCTCTCTCTCACTTTCCTCTTGTTATCTAATGATTGAGTTCTTACAACGTACTTCGGTCATATGATTTGCTCCTGACACTCGTACGTTGGGGGCCAATCTGTTACACCATTTTTTGGTCATCTAACCTATTATCATTAGATGAACCTACGTACATCATGTAAGACCAATTTTACCCTCAGTAAAATTGCTTTCACAATGTGCAATAACTTGTTTGTTCATATTTCCTGGTCATATTTAACCCAAAACAAGGTAATTAATTAAATAAATCCTTATTTATTTAATTATTTCCTAAGAATAAGTTATTTAAATCATTATTTAAATAATATTCTTAGTTAAATTTGACTAAATCACATATAAATAATTAAATAAACCATTATTTATTTAATTATATTCCCCTCATTTCCCTTAAATAATAAATAAATCATTTATTTATTTATTATTTATAAATAAAGGAATTGACCCAAGTCAAAAATCCTTTTCCCTCCAATAAATATAATAAAATATTCCTAAAAGGTGATTCTATAATTTGATTAATAATATTTTATTCATGCACCGAGTTCTAGAACACCCCAATATTTTGTTATAAATAGAAGGGTTTTTCCCATTCATTAGTCACCTCCATTGCATTAGATCACTCTGGATCTATTCTTGGTCACCATTTTCCATTTTTTGCATTGTGAGCTCCCATTGAGTTCTATGTTTGTCTGGGTTTCCCATATCAATAGGAGAGAGGAATTTTAGATCTAAAACACAGGACTTTCAAGAACCCATCCAATTGAGGAGAACAGGAAAACACCTTTTTTGTTTTCCTCTTAGGTGCCCCATTCTTTAATATAATATAAAATTCTTTTAAATACATTGTTCTTGTCTTGTCTATTGGATGCATGGAGCCATATTGTATTTTATCTGCTTAATGTCTTTTGTGGTTAGATCTAGATTTGTGCAGCAAACATAAAGATATTTTGCAGCCATAATCGATGTTAGGGCTATTTGTTATGCGTAGCTAAAGTGATCTTTTATGATGAAAGATTCATACTAACATATGGGCTAATGATGATGTAATAGTCATGATGTATTATATATTTGAGTCATTTGTCCATAAAAGATGATCATAGTAGCAATGTAATTAATTGAAAATCTATGTAATATGCTCATGAAGCCATGTACTCTTATTGTATGTATCATTGGTTCATATAGTCATGAGTCATGAGGCAATGTTATGGTTATATGAGAGTATGTATGAGGTCTTGTATCGCTACAACATCCATGTATTTATCAACATACACTATAGTCATAGTCATGTGGAGTCTTGGTCCATATGACGCTTCTATTTGTCGGTAGGAAGCAATTTTTGCAGCGAGAGCATTTCATTGTAGGTTGGAGTTGATTTTGGAGATGGCATTGTTTGTTCCTATTCACTTTAGCCATACATTGTTGGCATTATGATCCGCTTGGAGGTGTCTTAGTGTACCTCATACTATGCTATAATAGTTTGGGTTCTTAGCCTCATGTTATGTTTAGAGATATTTCATTGTTGTTGCTATGTGGTTGTTATGGAGATGTTGGTTGATGCCTTGATGTGCATATTATGTGCATGCTGTTGTGTGATGTTGCATATTTATGCTTGTATGGTTGCCTTATGGTAGTATATTGATGCTTTCTGCTAGAGTTTGTCAGTTGGTATGATGTTTTGGATGGTCATTGGTATATTTGTTGTTTGTTACTATTGATATGAGAGGATTGTATGTTGGTTGATATGCATTATTTTAAAGCCATGTAGAGATACATTGCTCCAGTGCTTCAGTACTTGTGTTCTTTCTTCCTTATCAGATGGAGTTTTCCCTTTTCCATTTATGTCAAAGGGGGAGTGATAGAGGAGCCTTTGGTTTGGAGTTTGTGTGTGGTTGCCATCATTTCCAAAAGGGGAGATTGTTGGAATTATGGTGTGCATGGCTATAGCTACCTGATGTTTGCATAGGTTCATGATGGCATCTAGCTCATGTTGGCATTGATGTCAACCTTCTGATGTCAAACCTTGTAGACTAGTTGATGTTTGGATGCCATTTATTGTAACATAGTTGCACCTAGTTGTGTTGGGATTGAGATGATTGAGTTTGAATTGATAACATTATGATGTCACTCATGATGGTTAGATGATGGAATTTTTTTGGTTGATGATGCTGCTACAAGTGGATGATGCAGATCTACATGTGATGGAGATGATGATTGACACACTAGTTGAGTTGGAAACTAGGTCTTCATCTAGGTACTCATGCTTGTGCTCATGGATATGAATTTTTTTAGTGTGATGGCCTTATGTTTGATGATGATGATGCTATAGAGGTGTTGCAGGTCTGTCAGAGGTGTTACATCTTGTGCAAATTTTTTTTGGAGAGTGGAGGACTTGTTCGTACTCCTACCAACCTTATTTCTTGGTCCTCTAGGTCAATTTGGTAATGACACTTGGGATACATATTTGATCCACTTGAATATCTGTCAGAGGCTATGCTAAAGGTTTGGATATTTGTAAAAATGTTAGAGAAGAGGATTCAACAGGTGGAAGAGGTTCTAAGCTGAATAATTGTTTTTTTTCTTCATCCTTTTCCCTAATCACATGGATCCAAGCCTATGCATGCATCTGAAAATCTCTAGTCACTGGGAAGCGAGAATTTTCTTGCAACCATTTGAGTTTAGCTAGTGTTGTACGTGAGACTGAAAGAAAACACAAAAAATCCTCTTCATTCCTCGCACAAATCAGAAAAAAAATTGGCATGGGAATTCCCATAGGGTTTTAGAATAAGTTGTGAAGGCCAGGAATGGTTTGAAAAGGTATTCCAATGATGTGAACTCATTTAGTGCATAATTAGTGGTCTTCGTGGATTGAATTGGTTCAATTTGTGAACCCTTGACCCTAGCCCAAAGCTTAATTTTTCCCTACATTTTTTATATTCATGACTTAGGAGTTGTCTGATGGTTATTGTTGAGTGTATGTGTGCAAGAGAAGGCTTCAAAGAGTGATCATGTTCAGACCTATTTGTGAGAGTAGACGCTTCAATGTATTAGTGTTAATAGTTGCATAGTGAGCAGATATGAAGCATGTTGTAGAATAGATTGGATTTGAAGTTATTTTAGTGGAGATTGTGTTGGAGAGTTTTGTATGTTTCTAGATAGTTTTTTTTGGTGATTCTCACACTTTTTTTTGCAAGAGTTGTTGATGCATATGGAAAATAGCCATAGTGTCTTATGATGTTGATTATATTATGTAGAGTTCATATTTTGATGTGAGGATTGATATTTTTTTGTTGATGGTATTCAGTTTTGATGTGACCACTATTTTCTTGAGTTGAGAAGCATACTTGTTGTGGTATTTCTATTTTGACTTTATGATGATATATTGCTACTTATAGTATGTTTGCAGGGTTGAATTCTAGTTGAGTAGAGCATCTTGGATCTAGTATGAAAATTGATGAAATGTGGTCCAGATAATGTAGAGGAGAAGTGACTTCATGAAAGAGGATCAGGGATATCGAAGTTTCGGTGAAAGGAACAGTTTCTCAATCCAATGGTAGTTGGATAGTCCAATCAGAGTTGGGCAAGAATCAATTGATCGTGGTGGCTTTCAGTGGATGGTAGTCCATAGATATGTGTGAGAACATAGTCTTCTGAGCTGACTAGTAGTATCAAGTCTACTATCCTATCGGTGTTGGCCTATTGTAGAAGAGGTCGAGTCTATAGGATGATCAGAGTCAACTAGCTATGTAAAAAACAAATTGCTTGACATAATAGAAATTCAAGGAAGAGTAGTAGCAAAAAAGGTGGTTTTTCTTTCGTAAGGGTTTCCACCAGAAATATTATGTCTCATGTGTGATGATGTGATTGTGTGCATTGTTTATTATTGTTTGTGGTTTTTAATTTCTACTGATATGGTGCAGTGTTATGATTTTTTTATTAGTTTTTCGTTAACATATTTTTGATTCAGTAATTGAAGTTTAAATTGGTGAAAATAATATACAAGTCACATTATTGATTCACCCCCCCCCCCTCTTAGTAGTTCTCAAAGGTTTCCAACATAATTTTTTTATCTAGAGTTTCTCTGGCCTTGGTTACCGTCTACAAGGTTCATTTCTCATAATAATAATAATCCAATTTTAAGGTCACGACCAAGTCAGACACCAAATTGGTGTATGAGACCCCCTTGTTTGTGGGATAAGGGACCCACCTCCGCATAGCGATTTGACTGTTAAGTCTACGAAGGCATACATACTCTATGACCCTCTAGTTTTGAACCTGTGACCTCTTAAAAGGAAACACATGCTCTTAACCATAAAACTATAAATATTTATAGAGTTTCTTGGTAGTTAGTTTTTAGTGTTTAAATTAACATTTTCTTCATTATAATGAACTGTTGAATTCGTTTTATATTCACCTGTAACTTTATACCTATTTATTCAATTACTCATTTCTTACCTTCATTGTATAAGATTTAATTTTTTTACTATGTTAAAAGAAAACTTGTCCACATTTTAAGTACACTAACTAATTATTTATCTTTGTTGTATATGTAAAGGGAACATTTGAACCTATATATCTTAATCTTTCTCCTCTGCTCTTATTTTCTCACCTCCTCTTTGTTTTCTTGTACAATTCTTAACGTTGGTCACTTATTCTATTTGTGATTTAATTTAAAGGTGTATATATCAATTCAATCATAGTGTATTCTTATAAATATTTTCAAGTTAGATGAGGTTTTGTTTTCGAATTATTCATTTCATTTAATAGGTTGGGGTCTCCCAACTCTTGGTCTCTTCTATGCATGGATGAGGTTTTTTATGTTGTAAGAGAAAAGGCCGAATTGTTTATACTTGGAAATGTGTTTTACATTTATTTTTTAATGCCTTTCATGTATATAGTTCCCTCAGAACTGAGGTTTCTAGAACTGGCCATGAGCCTCTTTTGTGTATAATTGTTATTTCCTAATTAACAAACTTTTATGTTTCTCATTTATATATATTTGACATATTTCTCAAGAGAATATAAATACTTCTTGCTTCAATTAGTTTTTTTTATAGCTATTATTAAAAAATCAAAAAATGCCTTGTATATTTATTTCAAATAGTTTATATTATAATATTTTGTAAAATTCTTATTAGTATATTTCATAATGTCTAATTAAAATTTATAATAGCATAAAATCTTTTACATAGATTGTAATTTTTTTTTTTTTTTAATTCAAAGTAAAGAATTTACTGACACCTTTGTTCTATTTTCAAAGTTTTGCATAGATTTATTACTGAGAAATATATCTTTATAAATAAGAATATATTTACAGACACAATTACATTATTATAATTTCTGTCTTAAGACTTCACAGAGGATTTTCTCTATAAATGACCAAACTTGGTTGGCTACATATACATGTATATATACAGTTATGCATATTTTTTTTTAACAAAATACATTTATACATATATAGATAATTTTATTTAACACAAGAAATAATTCTCTAGTGATTTGTACATAGTCTAATATATACCTATATTTACATTTGCATTCATATTTCTTTTGTATTTGAAAAAATCTATTTTTAGGTTATCATTAAGAACAAAATTATACTCTATAAATTAACACTTAATAGCACATACTATCATTCGTTCTTTCATTTCTTTGTATAAGTTTTTCAAATAAAATATAATTGTATCTATTTTTTTCCAAATAATGTTTAATTTTTTTAGTTTATACTATACATAGTAAATAAATATTTCATAACATTTTAAATTCAAATAATAATCTTTTTCTCTTTTCTTGACAAACAAATAGATACAAAAGTTAGAAATAACCACTTGAAACAGATTTTCAAGAAAAGTTAATAGTTAAGTACTTGGCTCCTCCCAACCCTTACATTGCAAACAACCAATGTTCCCCTAAGCATATCAGGCCTGCAAATTTCTTTATGTCTTCTACTTCTTGTTTCTCTTCAGTATCTTCTACTCTCGAGATAAGACAAAAGAAGGTAGAATTTTTTTTTAATCCAAGTCCATATATCACTCTTTTGGTGGTTAATAAGTGTCTCCACCTCAACAACAGGTGGCAGGTATTTATTAGCTCATTAATAAGTTTCTATTTCCCAGTATTGAGGACAACTCCTTGTCTACTAGGAAACAACTATTTGGTCAATATCATAATTCCTCAATTAAATCTAATCATCCATATTAGATGCATAGGACTTATTGATGGGTAATAATACTCCATAGTAATTTGTAGCCTCATCTCTTTTAGTCATTCATACTAAAAAATTAATGTTCCATATTTTCTTTATTTACAAAAATAAAACATCATAATTATAAATTTACAATCACTTATTATCATTAATAAATTATGGATAATTAAAATTTCATATGTTTTTTCATAATAACATACTTTAACCATAAATACAAAATATGCACATTTAATTACATAATTTATCAATCCAAGGGATATCACGGTGCACTAGCTCCTCCTACATTTTCAACTTCCAACCCATTGCTAGGAATACATGCTTGTCACAAAGGATGGCCACTAGGTAGGAGCTTGTGAAGAATTGAGGTTGGTTGTTTTCCTTTAGATTATGAGCCTATCTAATATTATCCTTTAGAGGTAGAGAGAAAGAAAGAGGATATCATTCTATTTGAAGATGCTTCCCTCAATTGTTGCAACATACATTAATAAAACCCATCCCTTATAGAAGGTGTATGCATTGGACCCGCTATACGACATGCATAACATGGAAAGCACTAGCTAAAATGGAGTCTTCAATAAATTGGTAGGGTATTCTTTCTTTGGAATGGACTTGAAGGTTCCTTTGTTGGTCCATCGTGTATTCAAAATTTCTCTAGGAAATACCTTGAAATCCAATAGTTAGTCCTCATCCAAGCACACATCCTCCTTGGGGAGCTTGTAATATATCTCAATGTCAGAGGCATTAAATGAGATAATAGGTTTAACGTGGCTATCCTTGATCATGACTTCTTCAGGATCAACATGCTTCACAAACCACTCAACTGCATTTGCACTTGGAAAGACAAGGGGATGAGCAACCACGTTCTACAACCAATACCTCTTAACAACCTTATAAATATTTGATTCTAGGACATCTAGAGGTGTTTTTTCTTTTTGAGAAATCTAATACACTTTTGTACATGTGTGTATTGTATATTTGTCCATGAAACATGCAGTGTCTCTAAACTTAGGATGAAGTGAGTTGGAAGGTTTCTCGTCATCTGAAGTCTCAACCATTGGGGCTTTGTAGGCCCTTCTCTTTGACACATACAAATTTTACTGCACAATCCATTGAAATAGAAGTACCCATTATGGAGATTAGTTTATAATATTATGTCCAAGGAAATCATAGGTTTGGGTTTAAGGTTAGTTATGCCTATGGAATAGTTTATTTTATGTTTTTAAACTCAACTAGAGGTAGCATGGTTTTGAATCTCAGTGGTGAAGGAAAAAGAAAGGGTTGGTAAAGTGTGGTTGGGACATGATTATTCATGAGATCACAATCTTCACTATGATGCCTGTTTAAATATGCTTCTATGTGCTACAAAATCTAAGGTCATGGTTTCTTGAAGAGAGAAAAAAAATGTGCTCTTTTTATGAAGAGGAAAGACCATAGTTTTGGTGAGTGAACCTAGAGGTGAGCTTTAATAATGAAGTTGTGCAAGGGGGTGCAAAGAGGATGCTAGGAGTATGAATCCTGAAAGATTTGGTAAGGTTGAACCTGTTGGGGTTCCCATGTTTTGGCTAGATTGGCAAGACCAAAAGATGAGACAACATCAGAAACACTTTCAAACCTCAGGATCTAGCCCTCCTGGGTCTAGAGAGGGATCTCTCTATGATTTGTCAAAGGTGTATGTCTTTGAGGCTTAATGGTCGAGATATTAGGCTAGTTATAGGCACAAGGTTTGTTTGATTGTTTATGTTTGGTTGTTGGGAATCAGGAATGAAGGGTTCAACATAAGACCAGGCAAGGCAAAGAGGATTTTAGGCCAAGAGAGATAAATTCAGATAGTACTCAAGACCATTGGGCAAATGGAGTCAGGAAAGGATTTACTTGTTAATCAACATGCAAGCTTTCAGTTGGGCTAGTCATCTAAAGCCTTGGATCCTAAAGATGATAGGTGGAATGGAACAATAAAGGAAAGAAGGTGGAAGAGTGAGAGAAAACCAATTTCTGTCTATAGATCAGGTCAGAGGTCATCTAACTCCAGACCTGCTTGGACATACTCAGAGGTAACTCTCAGAAAGTAACTTGAGGGAACTTAGAAAGGTTAACTAACTGAAAAGGATCCTAGTGAGATAAGGACAAAGCTCTAAATCTCCCAGTGTTCCCAATCCATTCAGTTAATTATTACCAAAAACATCTAAAAACAGATTTCATTAATCTATACATCAGCTAGCAGGAAATAATCATCCACTACACTGGTTAAACCAATTGAAATAAATTATTAGCTAACACTTTAAGAGGAAAACATAGAAGGATGGGAGAGTAGCAACACAAGGTACCTAACAAGGGTAAATCTTATGCCAAATTGATGTGAGCCAGAAGGAATGAAATGACATGAAATAAAACACAGAGATAGAAAAACATCACCAATGCTTTAGATTAGGATCCAAAGAAATATGCTTGTCATATTAAAAAAAACACCAATCAAGTACAGCATTTGCCAATAGCTTGAACATTCAGCCTGAATACATCTTCCTCAGCCTATCTTACATCTTTACAGAAACTATGTCTCACAGAAAAAGCTTACAGTTCTCTGATATCTCATCAACAACCTTTACAATAGTTTCCTCATGAATTTTATAGCAGAAAATGAGCTGAGGAGGTAGGTGAAGCACTAAATGAGACATTAAAGCATAGGAAAGAAGAAGAAGGCCAAAGCCCATATTGTTCAAACTCTGCACATTTATCTTCTGGCATGTCTTGGATGAAAGAATGATTTTCTTTGGCTTCCATTTACTCTGGTATGGTCCTGAAGTACTCTTGCTGCGGAACGCTGTGGTACCTTTGATGCAGGAAAAAAATGGCAAATAAATGCCTGAATGATCTGCCATACTGTATTAACACTGCTTTGGTAGCTTAGGACTGTGGTCGAGGTGGAAATTCTCCTTGGAACACGATATAGACTAAAAAAATAGTATGGGCACTTGTCCTTCTAGGGAGAAAAACATTTTGCTGATGTAGAAAACCTACTTTCCATTAATTTCTGTGCTCCGTATCCTTTGCGGGATCTATAGAATCTTCAAATAGGTTCTTTTCCTCTAAAATACAGGATTAAGGCTCAATAACCTTCATTTTCATGTCTTAGACTCTCTGCTTTTCCTTTCTGTCTTTGCCGGCGAAAAACTGCCGCTGCATTAAAACTGTGTGATCATGGCAGCGTCTCTCATCTGAAAAACCTGCAGAACATGGGATTGAGTAATGAACTCCAAGAATAGGAGGAAAGACTGTGGAGGATAGAAAAATCATGGCACAGGGGTGATGAAACAGTATTTTGGACGAAATAATGGTGAAAAATGCATTGATATGGTGAAACAACAAATAATAGGGTTTCGGTGGGGGGAAATGCTTATGGGCCATTCGATCGTGATCTAAAGGTGGGATCAATGACGGAGATTGATCCGTGGAGTGAAGCATAAAAATGGGTGAAATACATAGGAATGAACGGAAAATGCAACGAAATGCGTGTGTGGTGGGACCCTTACGACAATCGCAATCGCAATCGCAATCGGGAGTAGGGCGGGGCGACACAGCACGAAACTTTCGATGTGATTGGGAAAAGCGCTGATTGTTGGATCAACGGGAAAAACAACGGTGGAGATTGGATCAGCAAATCGCAATCGACAGAACCAAAGGAGCGACACATACGAAGTTCCGATTGCAATTGGGAGGGAAGTGCAATGGCCGTTGGATCTAGCGGAGGGGTGGACAGCTGTGATCAAAGCGATTGGGGAATTGCAATCAGGAAGATCAGTGGGATGATACATTAGCATTTGTGATTGCGATTGGGCAAGGGATGCGATTAGCGCTAGACCGTCCGATCCAGCGGGGAGATCGACGGTGGATAGGCGGTTGGGAGATCGCAATCGGAGGGAAAGAGCGATCAATCGCATCGCAAATGTTTGCGATGGACCGATCGGAAGCCTTAACAAAAACATTGCGATTGTGATGATTGCGATCAGTGTGGGCCATCCGATCTATGCGGTAGATTGACGGCGGAGGATACATCGCGGACTTATATAACAAAACAATCTCATCAGAGTTTTGCGGTGTTTACAAAGGATTTAAATGTTCCTCTCTATTCCTCCGATGCGATTAGCGCTTAAGGCTTAAGCGTTTGGTCTAGTGTTGGGGCATATGTGGGGAAGTGGTTGGGGCTAGTGGGAAAAAGGGGCTTAGGCCTTAATATAAAGTTGAAAAGTGCGTTTTAGCCTCATTTTAATGCATTTTAAGGCCTATAGAGGGTAATGGTAGGGAGGAGAAAGGTAAAGAAGTTTGAACAAGGGGTAAAAGTAGGATTTAAAGGGGGTTTTGAGAGGATTTTGAGGGTAAAGGGGAATTTAGATGAAAAATGGGGGACTTTGTGAAAGGGGGAAAAAGGGGTAAAGGGACATTTTGCAGAGGTACAAGGGACGAATAAAGGCCCTTGTCAATTAGTGAGGCTTAGTGACTCAAGGACAGCAGGGGGGAAAACAGTCAGGGGTAGGGAACATAAAAGGCTTCAAGGATGATGTGTTTTCAAGAGAAATGCATTCCTTGAAGGCTCATAAAACAATCCAGCCCCTCACTTACTTGTTAAGGAATTTATAAGGGGCTAATAGTGGCTCCACATGGGGATGGCTTCTTCTTGAAGGAGTCAAGAATTCATAAAATAATCTTTGGTGTAGGCCAGGTGCCTGCTGCTTGAGCCATCTTTCTTCTTTGACTTCCCGCTGCCACAAATATGATATATCAGCAGAAATATTCCCAAACAATCTACCTACCCATCCTACAATCCTAGCATTTTTTCTTTTGGGGTGCATTTGAGCTAGCAGACCCTTTACATCATTTATTTTTATAACAAAAAACAAACCTATTCTAAATCTACCCTTATTGCTCCACGAGACCAGATTAGACTGTTGGTCTCATGTGTTTCTCTAGCTAATCTAATATCTGCTGGGATTAAACTGTCCAACAGATTTCTTCTCTATATTCTACAACAGAAATTTAAAAACAGTCAAACTAGGATTAGACAGTCTAGTTTGCTGTAGATCCAAGGCATAAAGACAGTTGCACATGGACAGGAAATTGCTGAAAATTGAAAACAAAACTTTGAAGGCTTGAAATCTGAATCCTGAGGCATCCTTCTTTCTTTGTGACTCAGGTTTTGGGCTGATTAGAGTCACTCTTTCTTCCTTTCTGCTCAGTTTTTGGGCATGTTAGAGTTGATTCTTCTTTTTCTTTGCTGATCCAGATTTTGAGCATGTTAGGACCAGCTACTTTGCTTCCTTTGGCTCAGGTTTTGATCATATTGGAGCCAATATTTTGCACTTTATAGGTTCATGTTTGAGCATGTATGAACCTCTCCTTCATCTCTGTTTTTTTTTTTTTTTGAAACATGTTTTCTCCTTTTCTTGAAAACAAAAACTTCCATGGTATGTACAATGGAAGTGGAAACTAGAAATTTAAAATCAACAAAAGTAGTGTTTGAGCATCCTGCCATTGACAGGACCCCCAAATAGCTCTGTACCATCTAATTCTTGTAGGAAGAAGGCATTTGGGCCCATAGTGGCCTAGATGATGTATGGACCTTACCACAAGCTATCAAAATTGTCGTGCTTTCCTTTATCCTATCTCCTTGAGTCCCACTTCAGAACTTTATCTCCAATTTTGAAATTTGAAGCTTTGGTTCTTTTGTCAAATAACATTTTTATGTTTTCCTGAACTTTCATAGCTCTATTGTAGACCTCCTCCCTTGTTTGCTGAAGATGTATCATTTGGTTTATTCTTCTCACCATGCTATCCTCTTCTGTTTGAATCTCTTGAACAAGTTTTATCACTGGAACACCCAAACTGGTAGGAAAAACTGCTTCTGCCCCATAGACAAGCTGATATGGTGACATGCCAATGGATTTCTTCGTTGTAAGCCTGTCAGACCATAGGGCATGCACCAATTTGTTGTGCCATGACTTCTTGTTCTCTTCCAGTAGCTTTTTTATAATAGTTACCAGGCTTTTGTTTGAGGATTCAGCTTATCCATTACCCTGAGGGTAATAAGTGGTCGAATGTCCAAGTGCTATTTGGTACCTATGACAAAAATCCACCATTTTCTTGGATCCAAAAGCAGCAGCATTATCGGTGATTATTTTCCTTGGGCAACGAAACCAAGAGAGGATATGACCTTCTAGGAACCTAATGATGACTGAATCTGTGCCATTCCTAGCGGGTATGGCTTCTATCCACTTAGTGAAATAATATATGGCTGTTAAGATCCATTTGTGTTGTGTAGAAGAAGTTGGATGAATCTCTCCTATGAAATCTAGGCCCCATTGCATAAAGGGACCTTCAACAGTGATGGGTTGCAGGGGGAGGGGGAGGAGTCTTCTCTTGCCTTCAAAAATCTGGCATTTGTGGCAGGCAATTACCATCTTATGGATGTCGGTGAAAAGTGTAGGCCAATAATAACCCACCCTGAGTATTTTATTTGCAGTGGCTTTCCAACTTAGGTGGCCTCCACACTCTCCAGCATAAAACTCTTGTTTGATTCTCTCATCTTCAATTTCAGGCAAACATTTAAGCAATAGGCCATTTGGATTTTTCCAATATAAGTTTTCATTCAGAATGCAGTAATTTCTGGCTTTTAGTTTTATCAATCTGGCCTTAGTTTTTAATAGTTCAGGTGGAGCATTCAGGTTGGTGAGCACATAAAGGATATCATAATACCATGGAGAGTTTTGAAATTTCTCTTCAACAGTGGGGTCAGGTAATCCTTCCTGCTCATTTAAGACGGCTACCATGTTAATGTCCAGGGCTTGCAGATTTGACTCAGCCATTAATTTAGCTAAACCCTGGCCTTTGATTAGTTTGGTGGGTCTTATCTTAAGGTCGTATTCTAAAATCACAGCAATCCATTTTCCCCTCTTCCCATCGGGGTCTTGGGGCAGAATATCTTTGACTATTATTTTAGGCACATAAGCTATGGTATGGGAATGCAAAATGTACACCCTAAAATATTTTAAGGCCTTGACTAAGGCGTAGGCCTATTTTTCCATTATGTTGTATTTCAAGGGTGCATCCCTTAGTGCTTTGCTGAAAAACGCAATTGGCTGTTCCATTCCCTATGTGTTTTTCTGCAGCAAGACTGCAACCACTATATGCTCAGAGGCAAATGAAAAGATCAGGAAATCCTTCGAGAAATCTAGGCCAATCAGAACAGGAGCTTTTGTGAGTGCAAGTTTCACTAATTCGAAAGATTGTTTAGCTCCAACAGTCCACTTAACTCCCACACCTTTCTTCAGCATGTTAGTCATATTCCTAAGATGTTCAGTTGGGTTGGGAATAAACCTCCTAAGGAAGTTAATTTTCCCAATGAAGGACTGTAATTCTTTGATGTTTCTTGGGTGTGTGATCTGTAGTATTCCCTCAACTCTTTGTGGGTCTATCCTAATTCTCTTTTCAGATATAATGTGGCCAGGAAGTTTACCTTCTTGTAGCCCAAATACAGTCTTTTTAGGATTTAATGATAGACCAAACCTCCTACATTTTTCAAATACCTTTCTCAGATGTTTTAGATGTTCTTCTTCAGTCTTGGAATAGACTATTATGTCATCCAAGTAAATAAAAATGAAATGCCCTATCTCATATAAAAAAGCAATATCCATTGCTCTTTGGAAGGTTGCTCCAGCATTCATCAGTCCAAAGGGCATTTTTACATACATGAAGGTGCCCCATGGAGTGGTAAAAGCTATCTTTAGTTGATCTTCTGGGAGTACTAAAACTTGGTTGTATCCCGAAAAGCCATCTAATAGGGAGATTCTCTTTGAGCCTACCACTTTCTGCAGAATGTATTCCATTTTTGGCAGAGGGTAATTGTCTTTGAGCAAGGCTCTGTTGAGGTTTCTGAAGTCTATGCATAATCTGATCTCCCTTTTCTTCTTCCTCATAGCAACTAAATTCAATACCCAATCAGAGAACCTAACAGGAACTATTATGCCTACCTCATACATCTTTTTAATCTCTTTTTCCACTGCAGACAACTGTTTTGGGTTTATCCTACAAAGCTTCTGCCTGAACGGTTTCCAATTTTCCTTTAAAGGTATTTTGTGTTGTATCGTAAGCCTTTAAGTCTTCATAACCCAAAGAAAATACGTCAATAAATTCTTTGAACAAGTCAATGTATTTATTTTTCATTTCTACGGGTATAGACCTAGCCAATTTAATCATTTTGGGCTTCTCTTTTGTGCCTATGTTACATTCTTCCACGTCAGAGTCTGCATGCTCTATGGTGGGATTTTTTGCTACATCGTCGAAGTCAAACAAGCCCTCTAAAGGTGCCAGACCTTGAGGTATGTTCTTATCTTTGTCCTGTAGCACCTTGACTTCTTCAATTTCTACATTTTTACATTCTGTGGTTGAATTCCTAGTTCTTTCACTTAAAGCGTTTATTTGCATATTTTTGGGTGCTTCTTCTTCATTTGAGGGTTCCTCAGTTGGGAAGTTATCACTAGATACAGAGTCTGAATTAGAAAACTCAAACTCATTCATGCCTACCAAAAATCTTCAAATTTTTTATCACCCTGAAAGACCTGCCAGTATTTTTCATTATCTGGCACTGCAGGTCTGAATTTGGTCTGTATTTTAATTTGCTGGTTGCTTGGAGTCTTCGGGTATGAACTAGCTAGGCAAGCCAACCCATTGGTAATGATGTTTTGACTTCTAGGAACAAACCCTAGCTCGTATTCAACAAAATTTTTCAATATTAATCCACGACATCATTTCTATATGCCCTCAACCTAGGGTTTTGACTGTATATTCACCGTTCACCTATTTTATAACCAACTCTAAGTCTCCACGCACATTTATCTTACAAGCTCCTAATTTATTCAACAGATTTAAGCCCAGGATTAGAGCCTTGTACTCTGCAATATTGTTGGTGCATTTGAAATGCAGGTGACAGGCGTGGCTCTCGGCGTAGTCATTTCCTGTGTTATGCAGCCACACCCCTGCCCTGACAGTTCTTCTTGTGCAGGACCCATCGAAACTCATCTCCCACAGGGGTTCATCCTTGGTTGTGTTTTCATTTCTCTCCCTATGGCTAGGTTGTGCTACATGTTGCATTACAGAATCTGCATTATGTTGTGGGCTATTTAGTTCTTCACATGATGTGGGGGTCTGTGAGGGATGACCAGTTAACTGTCCACTTTTTGTGTTCTGCTCCTTCTAATTTTCCGTTTCAATACACTACCTGGGGTTTTCTCCCTCATCTTCATCTAAGTTCAAGGTGGCCATTATTTTAAATTCCATAGGCTTTGTTTCCTGGTTCATATCTCTGTTTTGAGATCTCGACCCTTCTAAGGATTCATCATTACAAAATATGAAGGAGTCAAGATCTGTATGTACAGAGCATAAAGGCGAATTCTCTGGCTTTTCAGGACTACTGACTAGGAATTTCATATGTGCCTCCCTATACAGTCTTCTAAGTTGGCCAAAGATTGGGATTGTGGCATAAGCCCCATCCATCTACATTGTTCCTTGCAACTTGGCTCCCCACGATCTAGATAGTAACATGCCATACTTGGGTGGCACATCTACCACCACCACATCCATGACCATACATTTAGTAGGAATCTGAGTAAGACTCACACACAGGTCCTTAATTAGGCCAAGGCATTTTACTCTGCTTGAGTTGAATGAATATAAATCTTTGTAAGGACGAGTTATCTCTAGGCCTAGTCTTTCCATGATAACCTTTGGCATTAGGTTGTGAGAAGCCCTAGAATCATGCATTGCATTATGAAGAATCTTATCATGAATGTTGAGGCTGACATAAAAAGGTGGAACTACCCATTCCTGGAACTTTCCCTCAATCTTTGGACCAAACAGAAGTGCTGGTTGGTCATCACTCAGGTTTACAGTGTCACTATTTTCACCTAAATTTAATGCTTTCAAAATTTGGCCTTTATATACATCCTGAGTGGCCAGCTCAGAAAGTGGTATAGAGATTTTAATCTTTGCAATCTCACTCTCCAAATTGAAGGTGGACTGATTCTTGGGAATGTTCAACTCTGTTTTGTTGGTCACCACCTTGGTGGCTGAGTCAGTGGGCTGATTCCCACTATGTACAGGTATAGGGAATGTTTTATCAGGAGCATTAACTGCAGTGCTAGTGCTACTAGTTGGTTGACTTTGCTTTTCAGTGTTTTGGTTGTCCTTCTCTTTGTTTTTCCCAGAACCTTGAACTGCTATTTTGTTACTCTCCGTAGTTGCTTTAGAAGATTTATCAGGCCTTTTCTTGATGGTAATCTCAGGAGTTTTAGGTTTGGAGGTATCTTGGCTCATTTTTCTCCTAAGTTTGTATTGTTCTCTCACCTGCATAATAGCATTTTTGAAACCGAGTCTATAATCCTCAGACTCAACTCTTTCCTCGTCCCAGTATGAGGGTGAGGGTTGATCTTCCACTGAGTCATAGTTATGAATTGAGTTCTCTGTTTCGAACATGTTGATTGTATTCCCTTTAGACTCCTCTATGATTCCCTCATCCTCATCAAGAAAATTCTCCTGAAAAGGGGGAATAACTTTCTGATCTGACTCTCTTTATCTGTTGGGAATGTTATTGTTCCTTCTAAAGTTTTGGTTTTGATTTTGGTTCTGGTTTTTGTTCTGATTGCTAACTGTGACAACCATTTTTTCCATCATTTGCTATAGCTTCTCCACGTTTTTAGATAATCTGTCATAATTGGGATCAGATGTGGAAGCTACATGGTCATTTTTGTATGTTACCCTTTTCTTAGCTCTCGTTCTTGCCCTTTTTTCAATCAAGTTGGCTTCTATATTCATTGCTCCCTTCTGCATGTCCTCCAATGTGTTGTACTCTTTATCCCTAAGCTGATAGGCCATGTCAGCATCAAATCCTTCAGGGTATTTTGCTAGGGCCATACCTTGGGGAGGTTTCATGTGTGGGGGGAGAGCATTGTAAATGCTGTTAAACCTTGTTGAGTAATCGTGGACACTTTCTCCTACGTTCCTTTTAAGGCTTATGTATTCTGCTAGGATTTGGGGAGGATTTGCCCTATCTTCCCATTTGTTTATGAAAGTCTGATATAAAGCAAGAAGATCTTGGATACTGCCCGAAGGCAGGTTTTTAAACCATTTCTTAACACTCCCTTCCAAACTCTGGGCAAAAATTCTCATTTTGACCGTTTCATCAGCAATTTCCATGTAGTCAAAAGAGTCTTCCATTTTATCTACATGTTGCTGGGCTATGATGGACTCTTTTGTAGTGAAGTGTGGAATCTTTGATTGATAATTATTTGGTAGGGGTACTAGAGGCTGGGGTAAAACTAAAGGTGCATACCAGGCTGCCATAGTGATGTTTTGATGAGGTAAAGGGTTAACTTGAGCAGCTGGTATATGGATGACAGGGATGCTAGGACCAGCAGAGGTTTGTTGAGCAGACTTAGGATGATAGAGTCCCAAGTTTTGAATGAAGTGAATGTCAGGAGGTGTAGATGGAGGGGTTTCTCTGTCCCTAATGTGTTTACCATTTTGGGATGGTGAATCAGGAAGTTCGGAGTCTAGCTGGTCTAGATCACTGAATGACCTAGTTCTAGGTAATCTGTTCTGGAAGTCTAGGTCTAGGAGGGGGTCTGATAGAGCTGTAAGGTCTTCTGGTGCAGAGTTAGCTCTTTATATGTGACAGGAAATAATTGATCTCCTAGGTGTAGGTGATATCTTGAGTATGTTCTCAGGGTTTTCAACTATTTCAGGTGGGTTTGGGTTGGGGTAAGCTCTCGTATAAGTGGTTCTTGAAGCCATAATGTTGTTTTTAACAAAGGAGCTTAACCCTACTTATCACTTCTACTGTGTTTGATGTTGTCATGGAGGCTGGTCTCCCAGTGGAGTCTTATGTGAAACCAAGTTAAACAGCTGGCCTACTAATCATTAGTGGAGTCTTTGAATCGTTTAGGAGCTATGGAGTCGCCAGGTGGAAGGTTTAGGGTGTATCTAAGGGATCACACTTTCCACCATAGTGCTCAAGTAACGTCACCTTTCAAGAATAACCTAAAAACACAACAAAATCCAACCAGAGATTGACTGGGAGGGCGTTTACCATATATGTCACCTCTGTGAGAGGATGAGATCTAGAGGCTACCTGGCCCTTTCTAGACTCTGTCTAAGAGTATGGTAAAAACACACAAATAGAGGTTGATTCGAGAATAGGTGTGTTTAACTGCCAACCTAACCAGAGATTGTAGGTTTCTGAGGTTCTAAGAATGTTTAAGGTGAAATGCACTCACTTCCCCAGCGGAGTCGCCATTATGTTTGGGTTCCCATGTTTTGGCCAGATTGGCAAGACCAAAAGATGAGACAACATCAGAACCACTTTCAGACCTTAGGATCTAGCCCTCCTGGGTTTAGAGAGGGATCTCTCTATGATTTGTCAAAGGTGTATGTCTTTGAGGCTTAATGGTCGAGATATTAGGCTAGTTATAGGCACAAGGTTTGTTTGATTGTTTATGTTTGGTTGTTGGGAATCAAGAATGAAGGGTTCAACATAAGACCAGGCAAGGCAAAGAGGATTTTAGGCCAAGAGAGATAAATTCAGATAGTACTCAAGACCATTGGGCAAATGGAATCAGGAAAGGATTTACTTGTTAATCAACATGAAAGCTTTCAGTTGGGCTAGTCATCTAAAGCCTTGAATCTTAAAGATGATAGGTGTAACGGAACAATAAAGGAAAGAAGGTGGAAGAGTGAGAGAAAACCAATTTCTGTCTATAGATCAAGTTAGAGGTCATTTAACTCCAGGCCTGCTTGGACATACTCAGAGGTAACTCTCAGAAAGTAACTTGAGGGAACTTAGAAAGGTTAACTAACTGAAAAGGATCCTAGTGAGATAAGGACAGAGCTCTAAAACTCCCAGTGTTCCCAATCCATTCAGTTAATTCTTACCAAAAACATCTAAAAATGGATTTCATTAATCTATACATCAGCTAGTAGGCAATAATCACCCATTACGCTGGTTAAACAAATTGAAATCAATTCTTAGATAACACTTTAAGCAGAAAACATAGAAGGCTTGGAGAGCAACAACACAAGGTACCTAACAAGGGTAAATCTTATGCCAAATTTCTGATGCGAGCCAGAAGGAATGAAATGACATGAAATAAAACACAGAGATATGAAAACATCACCAATGCTTTAGATCAGGATCCAAATAAATCTGCTTGTCATATTAAAAACAACACCAATCAGGTACAACATTTGCCAACAGCTTGAACATTCAGCCTGAATACATCTTCCTCAGCCTATCTTACATCTTTACAGAAACTATGTCTCACAGAAAAAGCTTACAGTTCTTTGATATCTCATCAACAACCTTTAAAATAGTTTCCTCATGAATTTTATAGTAGAAAATGAGCCGAGGAGGTAGGTGAAGCACTAAATGAGACATTAAATCACAGGAAAGAAGAAGAGGGCCAAAGCCCATATTGTTCAAACTATGTGCATTTATCTTCTGGCATGTCTTGGATGAAAGAATGATTTTCTTTGGCTTCCATTTACTCTGGTATGGTCGTGAAGTACTCTTGCTGAAGAACTCTGTGGTACCTTTGATGCAGGAACAAAATGGAAAATAAATTCCTGAATGATCTGCCATACTATATTAACACTGCTCTGGTAGCTTAGGACTGTGGTCGAGGTGGAAATTCTCCTTGGAACACGGTATAGACTAAAAAAGCAGTATGGGCAGCCATCTTTCCAGGGAGAAAAACATTCTATTGATGTAGAAAACCTGCTTTCCATTAATTTCTATGCTCCATATCCTCTGCGGGATCTATAGAGTCTTCAAATAGGTTCTTTGCCTCTAAAATACAGGATTAAGGCTCAATAACCTTCATTTTCATGTCTTAGACTCTCTGCTTTTCCTTTCTGTCTTTGCCGGTGAAAAACTGCCGCTGCATTAAAACTGTGTGATCAGGGCGGCGTCTCTCATCTGAAAAACCTGCAGAACATGGGATTGAGTAATGAACTCCGTGCATAGGAGGAAAGATTGTGGAGGATGGAAAAATCATGGCGCGGTGGTGATGAAACAGTATTTTGGATGAAATAATGGTGAAAAATGCATTGATATGGCGAAACAACAAATAATAGGGTTTCGGTGGGGGGAAATGCTTATGGGCCGTTTGATCGTGATCTGGAGGTGGTATCAACGGCGGAGATTGATCCATGGAGTGAAGCATAAAAATGGGTCAAATTCATAGGAATGAATGGAAAATGCAACGAAATGCATGTGTGGTGGGACCCATATGACAATCGCAATCGCAATCGGAGTCGAGAGTAGGGCGAGGCGACACAGCATGAAACTTTCGATGCAATTGGGAAAAGCACTGACCATTGGATCAATGGGAAAAACAACAGCAGAGATTGGATTGGAAAATCGCAATCGGAAGAACCAAAGGAGCGACACATACGAAGTTCTGATTGCGATTGGGCGAGAAGTGCGATGGCCGTTGGATCTAGCGGAGGGGTGGACGGCTGTGATCAGAGCGATCGGGGAATTGCAATCGGGAAGATCAGTGGGATGATACATTAGGATTTGTGATTGTGATTGGGCGGGGGACACGATTAGCACTGGACCATTCGATCTGGTGGGGAGATCGACGGTGGAGAGGCGGTTGGGAGATCACAATCAGAGGGAAAGAGCGATCAATCGCATCGCAAACGTTTGCGATGGACCGATTGGAAGCTTTAACACAAAGATTGCGATTGTGATGATTTGAGATCATCATGGGCTGTCTGATCTACGCGGTAGATCGACGACGGAGGATACATCGTGAGACTTATATAACAAAACAATCGCATCGGAGTTTTGTGGTGTTTGCAAAGGATTTAAACGTTCCTCTCTGTTCCTCCGATGCGATTAGTGCTTAAGGATTAAGCGTTTGGTCTTAGCGTTGGGGCATATGTGGGGAAGTGGTTGGGGCTAATGGGAAAAAGGGGCTTAAGCCTTAATATAAAGTTGAAAAGTGGGTTTTAGCCTCATTTTAATGCATTTTAAGGCCTATAGAGGGTAATGGTAGGGAGGAGAAAGGTAAAGAAGTTTGAACAAGGGGTAAAAGTAGGATTTAAAGGGGGTTTTGAGGAGATTTTGAGAGTAAAGGGGAATTTAGAGGAAAAAGGGAGGACTTTGTGAACGGGGGAAAAAGGGGTAAAGGGACATTTTGCAGAGGTACAAGGGACGAATAGAGGCCCTTTGGAGCACAATTTTTTTTCAATTAGTGAGGCTTAGTGACTCAAGGACAGCAGGGGGGAAAACGGTCAAGGGCAGGGAACATAAAGGCTTCAAGGATGATGTGTTTTCAAGAGAAATGCATTCCTTGAAGGCTCATAAAACAATCCAGCCCCTCGCTTGCTTGTCAAGGAATTTATAAGGGGCTAACAGAACCTAGGAAACAAAGAAATTAAAAGCTTAGTTATTTTGGGCATGAAAAAGGAAACTCCAAGGCTTTCACCATCATAAACAATCAATTAGAGACAAAAAATCCATATTGTGGCTAATAGGGCACAAATTTGGGGTTAAATTCATTTAGGGATGAGTGAGATGATCTAGTTTGGGGGGTGCATCTCCTTCATACTTTATGATGGCATTATCTAGGGATAAATAAAAAAATTTATGAAATTTTTTTAATGCATGGGGACTAATATGAGTTAGGTATCCATGGGAAATCCTAATAACATATCCTTTGAGCTTGAGTAACCAACTTTTATTGCCTACTTGATGTTAAAATGGGGAAACTAGTTGACATAGCATGAGGAAAAGAGGAAAATATGGGCCATCAATAAAGATGGGTGAATTTATTCACACAATAAACAAATAAAAACTAAAAATCAACAATTCAGTTGGATATATTTGACCATATATGAGTTGATTTCGTAAACGGTTGGCACTAACAATGAGTGAGCCTGCGTTCTCTCTCCAATCTATGATTTAACTATCACAAGACAAATATTGAACTTAGAAAAAGTGAGGAAACATATGGCATCCTTTTAAAGATATTTCTTGAGGCTAGGTGCATTGACTTCTTTTAATAGATTCTTTTTTGCTTTAATTCCAATAACTACTAAGTCAATGACACACTCCAAAAGGATAAATGTGTATAATGACAAAAGAGGCCCATAAGATTGTTTTATCACTGAACTAAGCACCATAGGAGTTACATAGTGTTAGGATAATGCCTAGTGGGGTGATATAGGGATGGATTGGCCAATAATGGGGTGATATAGCAAGATGAAGAGGTTGCAAGATGATTTTAAAAACAAAATTTGTGTGTATCATTGGATTGAGCCTCAGTGGGGTGATATAGCACTAGGCTAATATCTAGTGTAGAAAAAAAAGTCATGAACAAATATTTTTCAGAGATAATTATGTTAGGCTGAGATATTTTACATAACAGTATCATTGGACAAATCCTAAGGGGGGAATAAAAGACCTAAAAAATAAAATTTGGGGCAGAAAATATGTTATATTTGATAATATCTTAAGTGTGTTTTCACTAGATTGATGAGGATCTAATCATTGTATCGCTAGATAAATCATCATCAGGGAGATACAGGGCTTGAAAAAACAATTTTACACATCCAAAATTAAGTTAAGGTCTCTTCATTATGTCCCATTTCACTAAAAACATTTAGCTACTAGGTCCCTGTGTAGTTGAAATAACCAAGTTCCAAGAATTTTATTGTTAGGCTAGTCATTTGTGTAGCCTTGTGTCATTGATCTAGTCAACATCTAAAAATCATGCTTAAAACATATCTCAAGGGGTGGGAGGGCCAACAGGAAAGTGATCTAAGCCGAGGACAAGTTAGTTAAGCTCACAAGGTGTATGATGAGTCTCTTTAGAGGGAGGAACCCTTATTTTTGTCTAGGCAGAAGTGGTACTTAAGAAAATTAGGGGGGTATTTGTAGCTACTCCAATAGTTCTTTAACCTTAGAGGATATCAAAGGGTTAGGAAATCAAAATCAGTTGGGAAATACTTCCTAGAATTAAAATTGTCGAGTGGGAAGCATGCATACAAGAGTTATATCATTCCAATTCAAATAGATGTCCATGCTTAGTAAGAGAAACATTATAGAGAGTTGAATTACATGGAAAACCAATGTATAAATTCCATTAGAAATATTTGGTGTCACAACAAAAATATTTTGTAGGCCAAACTACACTATAACCCAAGAAGAGGTGAGACATCTTAAGGATTTGTTATTGGAAAAAAGGGGATCCCCTCTTGTGTTGTGCAATATGAGGAGGAAAATACATATAGTTATTGGGACATGAGAAAATTTTGGACTGGAGGGAATTGAATTGAGTGACAAAGTGCTATTGATAGCCCTAATGGTGTCATAACCCACTAAAGGGGGGATTTCTATTGATAGTTTTAAAAAAATAGAGCCTAAGGTCGGGAGGAAAATCCTTAGCCAATAAAAAAATATATGATTTTATAAATATAAGTGTTACAAATGTGTGTATTCCTTAATGTGGTTAAATATGTGTAATTTATATGTGATATTATTGCTAATATTTTAATAAATATTTTACATTTGATGTCCCTATTGGTTTTGCATGAATTATTTATGCTATTGTAGTATGTTAGGCTTCCATGTTTCTTCATATGTAGGGAATATTAGTGTTATGGTATCAAAGTTTATGATTATGTAACTAAGAACCATGCACATGAAGAAAACCTAAAATTTTCAGGTGTCCTAAGTTGGTGGTAGTGTGACCCAACCTAGGGTGGTTGGGTACATTACACTTCACCTTGTGGGTGACCTATCACTATAGTCCTAAAGAAGGATGAGAACTAGTGGGTGTGAATCAAATATAAAACTTTAAATAAGATCACACTCACGAATCAATACCCTTTATCCAAGATCGATGATTTGTTCGACTATTTATAACATATAAAGTAGTTCACCAAGTTGGATCTAAAATCATGATACCATTGGGTATGTGTTAAAGAAGAAGACACTTGGAGGATCAACTTCAAGACAAATCAAGCTCTATATGAATAGCTGATCATGCCTTTTAGTTTATGTAATGCACCAACCACATGTATGTGATTGATGAATGATGTATTGCCCCCTTATTTATATTCATTTGTAATATGTATTTGGATTACACATTGGTTTATATCTCTACCTAGGAAGAGCACATCTCACATCTCATGTAGGTATGAGACTCTAAAATAGCATCATCTACTCGTTAACCATATGAAATGTGAGTTCAGTCAACAACCATTGATATAATTGGGGTATGTGATTGGTGGAGGGGGCAATATACATCTCATGAAGATGCAATTTGTCCTCGAGTGGCCAATTCCTAGAAATGTTACTAAATTTAGTAGCTGTGTTTGAGTATTGCAATACCTATGTAATTTCATGGCATCATTTCCAGCAACAGTTGACCACTCCATGCCATAAGATATAGTGGTAAGAGTTTCTATTGGGAAAATAATCAATAGAAATATTTCAATAAGCTTAAATGGAAAATCAGTCAAGCAAAAATTGTTGCATTTCCTAACTTTCAAAAGCTCTTAAAATTGGGTATGGATGCAAGTGGATATGTTATGCGAGTAGTCTTGAAAGCTGATATACTATCATTATGAAATGTTTCATGGAGGAGTCTTGAACTACCCTACATATGATAAGAATATCTATGCCCTAGTTCAAGCTATTAGGAAGTGCAAGAACAATCTAATGGGAAAGGAAACTATTATCCATGATCACCAACCACCACGATATTGAGAGGCCATAGTATGTCCTTCCAAATCAAACACTACAACCAAATGATATCTTTGTGACAGTTTAATCACAAAGTAAACACTGATAATTTGGTGGACATGCTTTCAAGGACACCCACATCCCAAATTACAACTTTAGGAACTCTTATGAATATGCAGTTTTTTACCTATTATCTATATAAAGACACATACATAGAATATTTTGAATAGGTTTTTCAACAACTATACATAATAGATTATGTTACCCATGTCCCCTATAAGCCCCATGTGAACAACAACAACCATGGGATTAAGAGTATCGTTGTTGGTTAGTTGGCTAGCTTATTGAGCTTTCTTGCTAGATGTGTATGCGTGGGGGAGGCTTTCAAAAAATACTGACCTATGTAAGCAACTCAGTGGAACGAAACTTGCTATAGCTATCTATTAACCTACGCAAATAGGTTATGTTCTCTAAGAAAATTGCATAGAAAAACTTAGTTATTCATGTCGAAGGTGACAATGATATTGACTATCAACTATAAAATGGGTTGCTCTATGAGCTATACAATCTCTATATTCCTAAAGGTGAAATATGGCAGGTTATCAAAGAGGCTCACACCTCTATGGCTGTATGAAATTTTGGTGTTGGGAAGACAGTTTCCAAATTACAAAGGTATGTGTTTTTACGTAAAATTCAAGAAGATGTATCTCATGTATTAGATAATGCATACTTTTTTATGCCATCAAGCTCAATAATAGAGATCAAGGTTCATATAATCCCTTATCTAAACCCACTCAACCCTTAGAAATCATTCCCATGGAATTTGTGGGTGTTTTTCCAACAACTAGGAAGGCACATTATTATTTGTTTGTGGCAATTGATAGGTTCAACATGATGTGAATTTTGATTCTTTCTAACAATACCATCAAAGGACAAGAAACAACAAACATGTTCTTTGAACATGTTTGGGTGCACTTTGGGAAACAAACATGTTCTTTGAACCAACATCCAAGTTGGAAGATAATGTTTGGTTGCAACTAAACAAAGAAAGGCTATAGGATCATAGTACAAAGAACTACCTACTACAGAGAACTTGGCACATTGAAACACACTTTTTAATGTATATTCAATTTTTATCAATGCGGGTCTTCCAAAAAGTATGCATAATGGGTACTCGCTAGATGAAGAATTTAATTCTACATCCAACGAGTGTCTACTCGTGAAATTTGAGTAATTATATAAGGATATAAGCCAAAAATACAATGAAAAAAAACTAGTTTTCTTCTTTTCCCTCCAAAATTTATAGTTATTATTTTATTATTTTCCTATTATTTTATTACTTTTCCTTAGGAGGCCACTTTTAGGCTGAAATTTCCTCTAATGCCAGATAACCAACAATAATTAAAAATAGACTTACCTCACCATGATGAACTTCTTGTCCAATCATCATCCTCTAGGTCCATCTCCACATAAATCTTCATTCATGCATTAGAGTGCGCAAGGATCGAATTCGATTACCATGTTCAAACTTTTTCTTTCAAATATTATACTAGATGTTAACAATTATTTTACATATTCTGCAGAAACTCATTAATCCTTTATTTTTCCTTCAGTAAGTCAAAGTATTCCCTTTTAAACATCACACAATCATACTAAGCATGTTTTATTAACCTTATCTAAGAGTCACTTTCAATATACATTCATATGCTTCTTATTCCATCATCTAGCTATATGTCTCACAATGAGATGGAATCCTGACCCATTGCATTTCTTCATCCCTTTAAAAATATTTTTTCCATACTATATGGAAACTATACTAACCTTGTCATAACGTTTCTTCCAATAACCATTTTAAATGATTATTATTCTAGGATCACGATGATCCACCTTAGCAAGATAACTGATTCTAACATAATGTTAGACCATTCATGGACGAACAATATGAAAAGATGGTATATCTATCTATTCTTAAAGAATAAATGATTTTTACAAAGTAGCTTAACCAAGTAGACTCTACATATGCCTCTATCACATGCTACACTCCATGATATTATGCAAAATCAAGATAATAATACATATTATTCTAAAGGATAGACCAATATTTATAAGGAGATTGACAAACATATTTCCTTATTTAATAGTAAACATCCTTCACATCTTCTTTCTTTAGCTTCTGAGGTTCTCCCACACCCTCAACTACATGAGATTCACTTCTCTCCTTTCTCTTGTTGTTATATTGGCTTGGACAGTCCCTCTTAAAGTGTCCAAACTCATTGCATTTAAATCATTGAACCTTGGACATATCTTTCTTCTTGGACTTTCCAAACTTTCCCTTTTTCTGCTTCTTGACTCTAGCTAGAAATGATTAGGATTTCTCATCTGATCAAATGTCATATTTTACTTTGATCCTTGATTATTCTAGTATGCATTGAACCCACAACTCATTTAGTATAGAGATGGTCATTTCCGAATAAGAAATCAATTCTCCAAGCCCCTGCAGATGGTCTCTTAACTAAAATATATTGATGAAAAAGGATGTCATCTCTTCATCCTTTGATTTCTTCACTCTATATATGTTATTCCAAAAATATATTTTTTTCCTAAAGTACTTACAAAGTATAGGTTCACTAGCTTTTCATACATGACCTTGGAGTTTTTTAAATTTACAACAAATGGAACAAGAGGATCCTTAATGGATTCAACTATGATCCTTTGATCCCTTACTTCCCATTTCTTGTACTTTTTTATTTATTGAGCATTTTCTTTTCAAGCATCAGTAATCTCATCAGTAACATATTCCATTACCTCATGTTCAGTAAGTGTCGGGTCAATCATTTTCTTCCATGCTAGGTAATTTGATGCTCCAACGAGATTATTTCTCTCCTTGCAAAAAGAACCCACATGACATGTAGATTCAATTTATGATACTTACTTGATAAGGAAGATTATCTTCTTCCTTGATGATGTATTTTTCCTTTCTTGATGCCCTCAAGTATATTGAAGAAACTTCAATAATTTCCTTGAAAGATGTTCCTAAGATTCCTCCACCAAAAACTTTCAAGAGTGATGAATGATACCAAGATCCCTTGATGCTTTCACTAAATATACCTTCCAAATGGATCTATTTTCAATAGAGAGCAACAACCTTCATGTGATATTCCTCTCAGACCTTCCTTTAATGAGAGCTTGATGTATACTCGATCTTCTTTAATGTAGAAACCCTCCTTCCAAATAAACAGGTATTCTATGTCATTTCTTCCACAAATTATTACCCTTCTCAAGAAAACTCTTTTATGTGTTGATAATATAATCCTTCCAGTTGTCTTATTTTTCACCTTATCTCTGACACGATGTTGGAAAATGAAAAATTTAAGCTTATTACTTTAATTTTCCTTAACCTTGATATTTTCTTGTGAACTTAGACTTCTTTTTTTCTTTACTTAGATACTTTTCATCAAACAAATCTCAAGAACAAAAATAGCAACAATAAAGGACACACATATTAGGCTCTTATCCAGGGAAAACCCTTCAAGGGGAAAAATCATAAAACTCTTCTCTTCTTATAGAATATACTTCAAATTAAACACAAAGACCCAATAATTAGGAAAAATCCTTCTCCAAGTACCAAGTCAGCCCTTCCAACCAGTCCTTCCTTGATCCTACACCAACCAACTTCAAACTGCAACTTTGACCTGTCAGCTTCAACATTGCAACTTGTCCAACAACTTTGACCCTGAAATTGTTTCCTTGCAGGTGCTATAGAAACCATAATATGGCTTCCCCTTGAGACCTTCCTAGAGCAATACAACTCTCCCTAAGGTCAACGAGGCCCAAATAGAGTATTCTTCCTTCCAGCTACAAGATACTACACTCTGTCCTACTGAAAATCGAACTTGCAATTTCAACCTCCTTCTGTAGCACCAGAAACCCTAGAAATTTTCACATGTGAGAAGAATAGAACACAAAAATAGAGAATTTTCTTCGTTCTTGGATTCTACTTGCCTCTTAGACTATCGTTTTCATTTTCTACTTCTTCTAGTTATGATATCAAACTTTTTCTTCTAATATCAAACTTGTTGAGTGAGTGCCAAATGAGGTTGAACTGTTCCTTTATATAACTTTCTCAAGGGGTTGAATTCCCTCCTTAAGGTCGACTTGTAGCTGTCAAGGCTGATTTGTACTTTTGGAGTTTCTGGGGCTTTTTAGACTAAAAAATAAATCTTTTTCCAATTATATTTTTCCCGGAATGATCTTATAAACATGATGTTGACTCCTTTGACTCATGACAATAAATCATAATACCTAAAAAAACCTAGAAGCATGAAGAACATGCTTTTACCTAGAATACCATCAATAATGAGCATGAAACCCATGCTTTAAAAATAATAACTTTTTATTTTCTTCTATTGTTTGTTGCATAGGATACATATCGAAATGAGTACAACAACAATTATGAAGAACGAAACTAGTTACATTCTTCAACATCTAGAGGAGTCATTATTCCCTCCCAATGGTCTAGGCCCTTCTAATGATGCCAATGGACCTCAAGAGGTAACAAAATATCAAGACCTTAGATCAATGTATCTTGTTTCAACTTTCTCATAATGAAGATAATGTCCTTTAATGTTAGGGGGATTGGACAATCCCAAACCAAATGATCTCTTATTAATATGATCCAATCCAAAAATCATGTCTTGATCCACCTAGAGAAAACAATGAAAGAGAAGGAGAAGGAGAAGGGACTTATTATTGAATATATGTCCTACATGGAAAGTTTTTGCAACAAGTGCTTCTGGTATCTCTGGTGGACTTGTTGCAATGTGGGATCCTAAATTTTTCTCTCTCAAAGCTTTTAGATCATGTGTTGGTATCATCCTGATAAGATATGGTAGGGGATCATGCTACCATTTGAAACTTTTAAATATATATGCACCCTATGACTACCGAAAATAAGTTGGGGATAGGATAGATGCATGTGGAATCTTAGAAATCCATTTCCTAATTGTAGTAGGGGATTTGAATATAACAACAGATGTTGGGGAATGTTAGGGCCAAAGAGTCCACATGGACTCATTGGTAGGTTATTTTAAAGATCTATTTAACTATAAAATGATTAAGGATATTTCCCCAAACCCTATCTATCCAACCTGGAGGAATGGGCATTCAAGAGTGTAAGGAATAACCAAAAGACCTGAGAGTTTCCTACTCTATTTATCTTTGCATCAAAGATTGAAAAAGATTGAGACTAAATCCTACTTCTCAGAAATCTCAGATCATGATTCAACTTTTTTCTGGAATGGAGTGATGAACTAGGACCAAACACTCCTACCTTTTAAATTTAATCACATGTGGTTACAAGAACCGGAATTTATAGAATTGGTTCATAGCTCTTGGATGCAACTCACATTGTCAAACATAGATAATCAGATGGAGAAGGTCATTTATAAATTAAAGAGTCTGAAGTAGGTGGTATGAGCATGGATTAGTAACCACAAGAAGGAGCTTTGGAGGGAATTATAAAAAACTAAGAAGTGTTGAAGAATGTAACTACTATCAGTCTTCATAATTGTACTTGATTCATGATATAATATATTTGTCAAAAGATTTTTTTTATTAACTAGACTTATTAAAGCATGGGTTTCATGCTTGGGTCAATAGTCAATAGGTCAAAGCACCCATTGAGTTCTCTAGGATTTTTTTGAGTCAAAGTCAATTTTTTTTTGTAAAAGACCCTTCTTGGGCTCCTTAAGGTTAAGAAAGAAAAATATTTTTGTCTTACATCTCCTCCATCAAATCAACCTTGGTCTCCTTGCAAGGTGGCTTCCTCACTTAACAAGTCAACCTCCAGACTAATCTTCTTCAAGTCAGATTCCTCTAATCACTTATGGCGGCTGCATATTGCAGGAAGAAACAACTATATATACCCAAGTAACCTCAACCCTTCAAGAGACTGGACTTTGAGTTTAGATAATAATCATAGGACTGAAATACGACTACAAGTTCAAGGCTACAAGAGGTGACTATAGAACGAAGTATGAGAATTTCTCATTCATGAGGACTGAAATTCTATATAATTATAGGAACGAGACCTCATCCAATTAAAGGATCGAGACTATACAAGATTACAAGACTAGAGCTTGAGGACCGAAAATATTTGTAACTACATACTAGAGCTTGAGTTAATTACAAGATTGAAAATATTTGTGACTATAGGAGTGAAGCTTGAGTTAACTACAAAAAATAGAATTTATATGAATACATGATCGAGACTTATATATTACTAGAGGACTAAAGATTAAGATGACTACGACTACATGACCGAAGTATAAGAAAGTTAAGATGAACTACTTTTCAACTGATGTGTGCTAGGCTGACTTGATGGATGGAAGGTTTTTCTTGGTCTAGGTGAAAGATTCTTGGTTGTCTTAGTATGATTTGAATCTACTGAAGGAAGAGTTCTTGACTGGGTTTTCCCCCACCTAGGGTCTTTACCTTGGTTGTGTGCTTATATCTTGTGTTCCCTTTTTTGTGATGTTGTTATGACATCCCTCACCGAGCTGGGATGTCTAATGATAAGGGGCCCTATATTGCAAAGCGAATACAAGGAGGACTGCATGGACTGTCAAAGCCCCTTTTTCACCTATCGAAACCCTTTAAAAGGCTAAAAATCCACCTTTTAGGTTTAAAAGCACTCATTTTAACATATCAGGCCTCTAAGCACCTTTTGGCTTAAACCCTTTTTCCCCATTTCTCATATGACCCTGCTCTGTGACTGACGGCTACAAGTCCTTAAGCCCTCTTCGGCCATCGGACTTCGCTGGTTCCCAACTCCACTCATTTTCTCTTTTGTTTTACCGTCAAGGTTCATCTTTGCTGAAGAGATCCTGACTGTTGATCTCCCCAGATCCAACGACCATCGCACGTTCTGTTTCCACTTGTCGGTTATCACACATCGCTCATTTCCACCCCACATTCCTTATTCATTGAACTCCTTTTCCACTGATGTGCTAAACCCTAACGCAATCCTGACCGTTGATCTCCTCCCAAATCTAACGGTCATTGCGCTTCACCTATGCATCACGCATCGCTCCTCCCACATCTTTTCCTCCCGTCCATCTAGATCCCGGATGTGCATGGCTCCAATTAGATCTTAGTCATTGATCTCCACAATGATCTGACGGTCCTTGCCCCATCGCTTATCGGCACTTCTCGCCTCGTTCTTCCCTGTTTCCATCTCCCACACTCCTTTTCTCTGCCGATATGCTGATCCTCCAAGATAATCTCCACCATTGATCTCCCTTATCCAATGGTCCACATCACTCTCGCTTTCATAACCCCACAAATGATCATCCCACTATGCGACATCTTTGCTGACATCATCGCCGGTACCACCCGACCGTGCAGTTTTGTCCATTGCATTCTTCCTCTATCTTTGATCTAGATTGTTCTGATCAGATGGTCTGGGCTCCTCTTCGTGTTCATTTCATCAAATAACATGATCATGATATTTCTACGCAAAATGGGCGGTTTTGTGAGGATACGCATTGCCCACCTGACTATATCACGTTCATTTCTCTTATTACCGGTTACCACCTCCCACCAGCATGAAAACCACTCTGGTTTTCTGCAAAACCTCCTTTCGCATAGTTTCACGCCAGATTGGATTCAAACCATGTTTTTGCCATGGAAACACCTTCGCTGCATTCCTTTCCTCCGCACTGCTCCTCTGCCTTCACACAAGCCTTATGAAGCAGTCCATCCCTCATCGCAGGATTTATTTAACTAGGTTTGTTGTCTATGCAGGTTTTAATGGCATTTTAAGTATGTGGGCCATCTCATAGCCAATCACAGTGGCTCGAGGCTGAGGTTGACGATCCTCCATGCCCAAGAAGCAGAGAAAAAATATGAAGAGGGTTAGTTTCATGTCTTAGTCAATGGATCATGACCATTGGCCATTCTATAAGACCCTCCAGCGTAGAAGGCCAACTCATCCACTACCAGAAGTGCCGCACCCTCCAGCACAGACAGCCAGTCCTTCCCAAGACTAATGGTATCGCCTTCGCTAGCAGCAGTAGTGGCTCCACCTCATCAAAAAACAATGATAATTCATGACTGGCCCTGCGTGGCATTTTACCCTATGGTATTTTCACTTTGTCATTTCGAGTGAAATCTTTAGTTCACTACTTCAGGTTTTACTTTTAGTTAGTATATTGTTTAGATTTCAGTTAGAAACAGCTTTAGGCCTACGCTGTAAGATGATGAGAGGCAGTTTTACCTCATCATCATTTTTGTTTTTTATTTAGACCTGAAACAACATATAAGCACGCGGGGAAGATATTTTCCCAAAATGTCTTCTCGCGCATAGGAATCGAAGGTTATGAAAATAGGAAGAAAACTCTAACAAAAGGTTCCATATTTTCCAAAGGAATCACTAGCTCGAGTATTCTGTATGTATTTTGTATGAAATTTGATAGTGGATGTTTGAAGATCCCGTGGGGATTCAGTTGTAAGTTTTGTTGGAATTGGGGATTCCACTCGGGATGATTCACAGTTTGTAACTCTCTCCCTCTATGTCTTTTAATATAAGTGTTCATTTTGTATTTCTCCATACTTCTCGTATCTACAGGTTTTGGAATGCGAGTACTCCCACGTTTGGACATGAATTTATCATAGCAGATACTCATGTTTTATACATCCATAGTGGGCCCAGGCCTGATAAATTGTTCATTTTCTATCTCTTTCTTCATTCTTCTGATACTAACTACAATGGATTCTTATCTTTGAACGAGCCCAGATATATGGATTCTTATCTTTGAATAAGCCAAGTATATATGGATTCTTATCCTTGAATAAGCCCAGTTATAGTTGATATCTTACTCCATCTTCTTCCATAGTCATCTCTCACATATAACTTGATAATTGTGTATTCATTTTAGAAGTCAGCCCCCTTTTTCAACATTCTGTTTTAGAGTTGTTTGATGCATTTACTTATTGTAGTTTGTACTCAGTTTCTGCAGTTTTCCTAGTTGTTGTGTTTAAATTTGGGGTTTTGGTTCCACCCTTATTAAAACCATTCATCTGAGTGATAGTTGCATGAGAGCCAAACATTTCCAACTGCAGTCAATTGAGTCATGTGCTCCTTGCATTTAAGATGTCCTATGCACTGGTCTTTATACAACTCAAGGTTGTCTCTAGGAGCCACAACATCTTTGTGGCACCATTGCCGGGGAAAGAATTTAAAGAACTAAATCCCTGGGCCTCAACAAATATTCATCCACCCTTCAAAATAGGTGAGCAGGAAGGGTTTGGAGTTGTAGATCCCTCACCTTGGTGACTCCACTATCATTTAAAGGATAAATCTATTTGCAGTCCTAGCTTCCTGAAAGCCACACCTAAGGTTAGATACATACCAGTTGAGAATACCTTCAGTGTCTGATCCATAGAAGATTTTGCACAAGAGAAGTTGGAGAGAAAGACAATCAGCTTATACACATATTCCTATATTTTACTTGGAAGATTCTCCATCCTCCTCTCAATTAGCTCAAGATCAAGGTCTTGATTCTACTGCAAGAACCCTTGACTATACTTTAGATAGCCCCTCCCTGGAAAATATTGAAGTCAAAGATGAGGCTAAGTCTGTAGACACCGAGAGCTTCTTTCTGCATCCCACTCCCGAAGTCGAAGAAGTTAAAGAAGTCACAGAGGTTTCCACTTCTCATATTCCAACAGTGCAATCTACCCCTCAATCCGTTGTTCAGTATATCCCCATTATCATACATACTTCCCTTCCACCACCTCCTATTATACATCATAATCTCCCGCCACCCCCACGACCTCTGATTGTTGTTCCTGGCTTCCTATTGAACAAATATGCCCCCCTGGAATTGCCTCAGATCATGAACAATATGCCTCAGGATTACTTAAAGATCCTACCTCTTTTCAATGGAGAAGATGATATTG